>PVJD01004746.1:0-129828 GCA_004026545.1 Mormoops blainvillei | reverse complement strand
CAAAAAGGACCTGGGGCAATTATCAATGCAAGTCAGATTTCCAGAGACCAGGCTGGAGCCTACATTTCAAGCACACCTGAAGAGGAAAATAACTCCATCTGCCATCTGTGAACGGGCCCCTCCGCTCCTCCCCCTCTGCCTCTGTTTCAGGGATGGAGAATGGAACTTTTACATCCCCCATAAATACTTCCCGACCCCCTCTCCTCAGCCAGCCCTTATCTGATTACAGGGCATCTTTATCTCTACATTATGCTAAACATTACATTCACTTCCTCCCAGCCCTCTTTCCATCCTTCCCTACTTCACCAGACCTTAAAAGGGATTAGCTAAAATCCACACTCTCAGGCTCCCTCTTCCACCCATCACAACCCCAGCTGCCAGCCCCGCACGCACGCAGAACCCCAGTCATCGCGTGTCGAGTGGGGCCAGGGACCCTGTTTACTGTCATCATTCCCCAGCCCAGCCCTTTTCATCCTGTGCCTGTAGATTCCTAAAGGCTCTTTGGTTTTGGTGAATTACATATGTATACATAAAATATTATATTGTATAAAATATATGTGTATATGAAATATATATATGTATAGCCATCTTAAAAAAAAGTTAACAAAATATTTCAGCAGAAGTAAATGTGTCGAGAAGCCAAAGATATTAGTCACATTCTATTTAAGTGGGTGGTGGTTCTACTAGTGGCCGTTGTATTAAGTATCAACTGCTTAAGAATGTTTTTTAAAGTCAACTGCCCTGGTTTTACAAATTTATATATTCTGAATTTTACAGGCAAGTGAAGTTATACATAACGTAGTTTTGCGCAGGGTGGGACCGTGATTTTCCTTCTGTACAAGCCACTGAAGGTAGAATATTTGCTCTGCCCGCTTCATGTCTACCAAAAAGAGGTGCACCACTTGTGCCGGTTAGGGCATGACAGAAAAGGGCAGCAGGAAAATCCTGCGGAAGGTGATGGACCCAATTCTGCAGAAGATTATCTCCCCTCTCAGACGCTGGTACTCAGGCCCTGCGAAACAGAGAAGACACTTTCTGACCACTGAACGTGTGCTTCATAAAGAGAACTGGTTTGCGTGACATCAGAATTGAGGAGGCTCAAAAGTGGGCTGAAGTCAAGAAAAAGGCTTCCCCACAGTAACATAACATCACATCTGTGAAATCAGCCACGAAGCACACTTGCTGGAAAGTCATTCTGGAAACTGCCTCATGCAAGTATCTTGCGGGGGGGGGGGGGGGGGTAGAATCTATGCATTCGAACAGGACCTAACACCCTGGCTGTGACCTCTTGGTGCCAAGGCACCTCTGGTAGTAACCGGATTTACCAAGAGAGGAAAGAAAACAGGCTCTGTAGTCCAGTCTCCACCGTGTCCCCACTGTTCTTCTGAGATGCCACAGTTCATCTTGCCCATGCAGAGTAAATTCCCCCAGAGGATTACAACAGAGTTTTTATATGTTTCATCTACACAGCTTACGCATTTTTAAAATAGTAATGAGTTTCTAGGAATGGAACCTCAATACACTGTATAGCATGGTACCCAAAGGTGGTTGTGAGTGCTTACCTCGCAATGACTGGGGATGTAACCTTCACCCAGGAATCAGTGAGATTGAAGGTCAGGGGTCCTGCTTATATTGCAGGACCCCAGAGGGGGTGTGAATAGGTTATCCTTCGATATTATGTGCTGGGTTCAGAACCTGGGAAAATGTTTTAGGAATCCTCACTTTAGTTTTGCACCATAAACCTGTAAATTCTGTCGTGCTGCAAGGTCACGAGGGCCCTCCAAGTCCAAATTCTGCCCTGACCCAGAGGGGGAGGTATGGGGCATGCCCATTCTCATCCCCGCATGCCACATTAATACCAGCATCTTTGTTGTTGATGCTACCTAGCTACACTGAAGCATATAAATAGACCTACTCACCCACACACCACTTTTCAGTGCACATACGAGAAAGGGCCGCTTTCTCTACTATTCTGAAGGACAACGCCAACACGCCTGATGTCTGAAACAGGCGTGATTATTAAAAGTAATGATTTATAAATTATTCTTTAGAAACAATCCTAGCACATGAACGCTTATGGGACATGGCCTCTAGTGTTTTTATCTTCCTGTCGAAATTTTGACACAAAAGTACTCCTCTGGAGTTAACTCCTGCCAACTCCTGTTTTTATAAGCTATAAATGGCCAGACCTTGTTTAATACGCGGTGCTGATTTAGCAGGCTGTGTGCCTCTAATATTTTCCTTTAAATTACTATGCACTGTAAATAGATGCATTTTCTAATCTCCTAAGAGCTACCGTGCCCTTTCAGGCCTCAGGAGCCAGAATGCACTTGCACTGAATATTCTGGCACCTGCTCTAGCACACGGGCCCGTAGTGTAGGTGTCTTTGAGAATGGATGCTCTTTGGGGCTGTCCCCCGCCAAAGGGTACGGGGCAGTGTGCTGCTCGTGACTCTGGCCCCTCTTTCCTTGCTGCTGAGTCCTGCCACCCTTAAAAGGGCAAGAGGACAAAAATGAAGCAAAGACACAAGAAACAAAGATTGAGAGTGGAAAATAAACCTGTAAGCTTTACGGGAGCTTAGGAGACCTTTGAGAACAAATACCAGGGGCCATCGGGAATCTGAGGTATCTCTGCAGCCTGGGGGCGACGACCACAGCTCTAAAATCTACAGCAGTGAAGGCGAGTCTGAGTTCCGATGACCCCGGTGCCCCCAGCTTCAGTGAGGGCCCCAATTCTAGGGGCAGATCTTCCCAGGCTGTGAGTGAAAAGAGGGGATGCCCACGGCGGTGCGCAAACCTGCTGGTTTTGGGTTTCCTTTTCAAGGCGGGTTCGAAAGTTCTATGAGACTCACTCTACTCTATAGTCCTGTGCTTAAAATGTAATTTTTAATTTAACCTCTAAGCTTTTATTGCCTGTAGTGTGAACATGCAGGAATCCTCCACAGGAAAAGAGCAATTCAACTGGCTTCTACTTAGAATGCTCAACTTTTTTCTGTTCTGTAAAAATCTTTTTACAAAAATCTTTTGATTTTATTGATTTACTATATCAAATGTTAAGGACAGAGCTATAGTTTTAAGCAACACTTTTCCCACCGACATTTAAATTCCTCACTTAAATTCAGAAGCCACAAGAATACTAAATATATAATACCCACGACGACAGATCCCTTATAACTGGGGCGCAATAAAGATAAAGGCGTTAGGGCTGTTCTGCTCATGTACACCCCAAACCGTGGGCAGTTTTAGACCAGAACAATGAACCATTCGCTGAAGTAAATCTTAGCTTCAGCAACTGAGAAGGCAATCTTAGAAGTTGTGTCTAAGACAGATTTAAAAAATATATATGGTTCTTTGGCAGCTATCCCTGTGTCAATATAACTTTCCTGAGCAAGTACCTCTAGAGGTGAGTAAAGTACCCTGCTAGGAGAAGGAAGGCCCAGCTGAGGTCATGCCTGGAGAGGTGGGGCAGGACAGGCTTTAGTAGTTTATGGCAGGGGATGCAAAACCAGAGAAGAAAGTAATCATTTTTTCTTGAAATATGAAAAACATTTGCTCTAATTCCTACTAACAGCAGAGGGGGTCCATGGAACCAGAGATTCCTGACCATTTGCCCCTTAAATCCTAGGTGGGTTTCCTGGTTAACCACTTGGGACCTCTGTATCCTCATCTAGGAAGTACCTATTTAGCGGGGAAGTTCTTTAACAGTAGGCTGTGATATACATTTAAAATTATTTTTGAGTTTTACAACAGCGGTTCCAGGAAATTAAACTAACTTATACTATCCTCTGACGGTGACAACCAAAAAATAAATATAATACAATTTAAACATTTTTTAAAAACTACAAGTCCATTAAATTGAACAATTTTTAAAAATTTTGGAAAAGATTACAAACTCAGCATCAAGTAAATTAAATTTAAAATATGAGTTTTATCATAGTGTGATACGCAAAATCTCTAAATGATAACATGGATATTTTAAGATCAGCTAAAACATTTTAGGAAGTAATGGTAAGATTTTACCACAACAGTTAACATTCAAGGCATTTATAGGAGACTTCCAAATTTTGTCAAAAATCACCCAAACACAGACAATTGTGACATGAGTAACCTACTTTAAAAACTGAAAAGTTTTGTTCAAACTAAAACAGAGTGAATCCACTTCTTACAGAGTGAGACGGTCCCGCCCTGAAGGGCGATCACACAGTGTGAAGGGGGACGAGGGCGTCCTGGGAGGGCTGAGTCCAAAGTCTGAAATCCAGGTTTATGGTTTTGCTTTTATTGTCTGCTGCTCTGCTGAGCCCAGAGTTCAGAGGAGTTCATAATTAATCAAGATCAAAGGATTACCAACTTAAACAAAATAACCCATCCCTGGAGAGCCCTGTCTTCTCCTACTTTTTATGCCGAAAGCAGTTTTCTCTGTTTAACACTCTTCGAAAAAGGGCATTTACAATCCACACATTTAAACCCCCAAAGGCCGGCTAATGGATATGTTAGATTACTAAACAAAATTAACTCTCCCCACATTAAAGTAGATGTGTAATAGAAAGATTCGTACTTCAACACACAAACAGCAAGGGGGTTTGTTTAAAGTTAACCTCTAATTCACATCTTTAAATTGCTACCCTTGAACTTCCAATGCCTGACTTTCTCAGGACACCTTTTTCCCCTCACTGCATTGGAGAAAACAAAGGAAGAGTTTACTTAATGATTCACACATTCAAATCTTGAAGGAGTGTCTGTAACTTAACTAGGAAATGCATAAAAAAGTAACAGGGCGACTTGGATGGAGAGAGGAAGAGGAAGAAGGACAGGTACCTTCGTGACAAAGCAGTAACAGCAAAATGCTAGCAGCAGATGGGAGCTAGTGAGTGCTGACTGTATACCTCTTCCAGCAAAATTTTTGTTGATAAAACTGAAGACTTTCACATGGAGAAAAAAAGAAAGTTTATAGTGCGACATTCTAAGTGAAGAGCGACGCTAAACCTCGAAGGTGCTATAATGGTATGAGAAAGTCTGGTTATTTCTCCTCGTGTGATCCAGGACACATTTCCCATTTTTTAACCTGCCACCTGCCATCCCTCCTAATCCCCAAAGCAAACCATGGTCCAAAGGGCAGGAAATTACTTTACCAAACTGCTTAATACCAAATCCTAAACCTACAAAATCCTTTATAAGCCAGTCCTTAATAAGACCTGTTCTCAAACAAAAGGAGGTGATAATTTAGCCCACAGGGAGGAAAGTCGGCCTGTTGTGCTAGCAATAGGCTGACTGGATTTTAAGAGCCTCCCTGCCTATATTCCAGTGGACATGAATGGCCTTTCAGCTGGCAAGAATTACCAATTCATTTAGTTCCCTTTCTTCTAGGATTCTGCCACCTTTCTCATCAGAGATGAAAAGCTTAACACACAAAGAAACAAAGCACAGGCGAGGCATCTGTTCTCCCTGAAGAGCTGTGGATCTCTTCGCTTACCAGCTAGAGGTCCGAATAGAGGGCCTACAGGTGGGCTTTAGGTCTTCAATAGGGACTAGAAAAGCCACCCAAACAAATCAGATACACGCTCATTAAGCTAGAAAGAATCGTAGACACCATCTACCTATGACCCCTCACTCAGAGAGGGAACGTGTTTAAGGTCACTGGCATTGGAACAAATAAAGGACTAAGCTCTGCTCTCTGTAAACTGCCCCTCCTCCCTGGCGCTTTGTTTTAAAGGGGTCCTGTGTTGTGGCAGAGATCCTTACCATATCCAAGCTAGGTGATCTAGACGATCTAAGAGAAGCTATTCTCATTAGTCCCTTAAAATTTATTGGACAGGCAAACGACTCTCAAAGAAATCGTAAGGAGAAATGAAGAGGTATCACTAATCACACAGCCAGGTTAAAAAAAAAAAACAAACCCAAAAACAACAACAACAACAAAAAACAAACACCTAGGCTGGGGAGTCCTGCTCAGCTTGGCAAAGTTTCCTATGGACAAAAGCAATCCTCATATTTGGATCCATCAGTGTCGGTCATGCCATGTGTCAGCAGACTTAACCTCTATATAAGCACAACTCCTTCTCAACTACCCCCAGGTGAGGCGCCCCGGCTCTGCCGGGCAGCCTCAATTTCTTCATATGTAAAACGAGGGTTAGGGGCCAAACGACCTTCCAGGTCCTTAAAAAATTTTATTTATTTATTTATTTATTTATTTATTCTTAGAGAAAGAGAAGGAGAGAAACATCTATGTGTGACAGAAACACTGATGTGCTTCCGGTCTCACACGTCTGGACTGGGCACCAGGCCCGCGACCCAGGCATGTGCCCTGACCGGGAATCCAACAGGCAACCCTTCGCTCTGCGGGATGACGCCCAAATGACTGAGCCACACCAGGTCAGCGTTGAGGTCCCTTTTTAAACTTTGTGTTAAAAACACACATGCATGCACACACATGCCCTTAAAGTCCTCAGCTGTGTCAGAGGGGTTAGCAAACTTAAGCCACACAAATATTCTACAAAAGCAGATCAGAAAACTTTCAGCAGTAAAATGGCAACTGAAAATATCTTGAATAGAAAAAAAAAAAACAACAACAACAAACCCAAACCACAAAGACCTGAAACCATGACAAACTAACAGATATGTTCTCTCAGTGCAAGTGTCATTACGCAATTATAAAGTTCCCAGGGGTGAAACTGGTCTATCAAAGTGTTTTGAAAAAGCAAGAAAGTGTTGAAAATCGAGTTTTAACAAGTTTAATAAGATCCTTTGAATAAAACAGGTACAACTTTGTTATGTGACTGGGTTTACACACCCACATATGTAGATTCACTCTAGCAACACAGAAGAAAACCCTCAAGATGTATTTATGGGACAAATGCAGGCAAAGAGGAGAAAAAGGATCTGCCTCTTTTCTCCCAAATAGTACATTCCTCTATGCTTTATCAATTGACTCAAGGCAGCCGCTCCAGTAGCAAAAGGTAATGAAGCAACTCCTTAATTTAAAGATGGGGAGGAAATTTACTTGTAGGCCTTTGAGAAAGCAGCGCTGTGCACTTCAAGTCTCACGTTGGGTCCAGAATGCTTCAATGACACAAATGAGCTCAGGTCCAAGGGTTTCCTTGTAAATCAGTTGTTTGAAATTGGAATGTATTTTTCCCACAGGAGACACATCAAATGGTGAGCAGCAGAGAAGCCTAATCAATTCGGAAAAATAGTTGAATCACAGGTTCTATTCCCAAATGGTTTTTGATGTCCACTGCCAGTCTGCTTTACAGGAGAGGCCTCTTCCCCTCCCCAGTGGCAATGGCCCATTCTCATTCAGCTCTGGCGAGAGTTTTCCTGCCTGGGTGTGGGGTGGAGGAGGACCGGCAAGCAAGGAGGGATTCTTAAACTGCCAATTTCCTCTTCGCCTTGGGGACCCTGGAATTCGGTACCATTGGATAGTGAATAGCTTTGAAAAGAGCCAACCTGATGATCCTGTAACTAATAAGATGGAGAAATCTTTACCCCGAAGCAAGCAAGCAGTCAAACCAAAAGCAAAGCACTGAGTTACAGCCGTGGTATCAGTATCGACACTACTGGTCAGGAATCCAAATACGGGTCACTGGGGCAACTATTTTTTCTTTTATGGTGGCAATGACTGCTGGTGAGCAATTAGAAGGGTAGGAACCAGGCAAGCGTCAGGCCCACAGGATAATCAGGAAGCGGTAGATTCTTGACTACAGAGAGGAATACGATATGATCTGTGAGGGGCATTTCCTTCTGAGCTATTACAAAACGCAGCCATCTACTTGGTATGTGTGCTTCCATCAAATGACTTTCTTCCCACCAAAGAGCTGGACAGCACGGAGAATGTGGAAGCCAACTAGCTATCAAGCCTGCTCATAGTTTAATATAATATTCTTAAAATAGTTTCACTTGTAGCAGAGTATTCTAGCTTGATTTCCAAGAGAGCTTCGGGGGAACGCTAGCACGGTCCCCACATAACTCAGTCTACCAGCTTGTGACAGGACTAGAAGCTGTCTGATGCCAAGTCTCTTGGTCTTCACAGACAACTGAGACCCTTGGAGGCTAAGCTGCTGAATTGGGCCTTTCCTGCCCATCACCAACATCCTTACACCAGGAAGTCCGACCGAGTTTTAGGTCATGCATTCAGTGGTGGCTAAACGCCACTGCCCACTACCCGAGGCAGGACAACCAACCAGCCACGGCCAGCTCCTCCCACCTTCTCCTGCTGGGAGCTCCTCTGGCCAGGTGTAGTCTGTATGGCCAGATGGATGTAATCGCACTGCCCTGAAGCCACGCTGTCACTGTAGGCTGCCACTGAGTATCAGGAGAAAAAATGAAAAGGACCCTGTCTCAATGTCTGGTCAAGGTGGAACTAACCACAGCTCATTTCACGCATGGGTGTGCTTCGGCCACCTCTCAGGACTGAGCTCACCTGTAGGAAAGTCATGACCCCTGAAGGCACCGAGAATACGTCATCATGGACTGAAAATCGCTGCATATCCAGCTGTTTCTTAACAGCGAGCGACTTGGTATATGGAAGTTCTTGCTTAAACCAAAAAGGCTAGATAAACACAAGGAGTTATGACCTGATGGCGCTTTTTCTTGTGTGGTTGCATACAGAGAATTAGCCCTGCCATTTACTGAAAGTCAACTCCTATTTCAAAAGGCAATTAATTTCACATCCGTGTTCACTACAGCATCACGCACAATAGCCAAGAGGTGGGAACAACCTAAATGTCGATCAGAGGACGAATGGATAAAGGAAACACATACAGTAGAAGCTTTTTCAGCTTAAAAAAGAAAAAAAATCCTGTCGTATGCTACGACATGGATGAACCTTAAGGTTCATGGATGAACCTTATGCCAAGTAAAATAGGCCAGTCACAAAACGATGAATACTGCATGACTCCACTTTTAAATTCTGCTATCTAAATTAATCAAACTCATGGAAAAAGGAAGCAGAATGGTGGCTGTGAAGGGCTGGGGTGAGGGGGATATGGGGAGTTGTAATGAGTATACAGTTTCAGTTTTGCAGGATTAAAAGGTCCTAGCGATCTCTTGTACAACATGCATATAGTGAAATAATAATGTACTGCATACTTAAAAATAGTTAAGATGGCAAATTTTATGTTATGTTTTTTTTTTTTGGTAACACAGAAAAGAAAATTTGAAAAAAGCGGGGGGGGGGCGGGGGACGGACCCCACCTGAAATGGATATACTCAAGAAAGACCCCAAATTCATAAATTTTGGACTTTGGCAAAAGAATATTTCATAGTCAGTGAGATGTAAACATCACCACATGCGTACACATGTGCATGCCCCACAAAACTCTCCCCTAATCTAAGAAACATTCCGCACCATGAGAAACAAGCAACGAATCTGCAAGATCTCAAGGTAACTCCAAAAGAGAGAACTTATGCTTTAAATATAAATGTAAATGTGGCCTATGCTCTGTTCCTTGGGCTACAAGACAAATTACAAATATGAAAAATACAAACATTAACTTTGTAATGACTTTGACTGAGATAAAAATGGCTTTTCTTATAAAATCATCTCAAAAAAGAACAGAAGCCAAGTTAAGCATAACAGATTTTCCCCTAATTGTGAGCTCAAAAATTCCCCTAACAGGTCTTACAGTCTAATAGCATGCTTAGTGTGTTTCCAATATAGGCAACAGAACCCCTCAAAATATTTTTTATGATTAGTCCCTTTTTATTTCTTCTATTTCAACCTCAGTTTTAAGATTATTTTAAAAACACACAATCACAAGGACTGTCTAAGAGTTCCATTTCTTCATCATGGGGGTTGGGGATTTTTAAAATATTTTGCAAAGCAGAAAAAGGGGCTGTTTTATTTTTCTTTGGAAGAAGTTCCTGCCAGATTTTGCACATTGCAGTTCTCTGGCGATGTGATGAAGACACATGCCCACCCACAGACACAAATTCTGCTCTTCACCCCTTCCCAAGCAGCCTTTATGACACATGCTGTCTGTGCTCCATTTAATGGAATTCAAGAGGTCCAGTCAAACAGCAGGCCCCCTGGGGCCAGAGCAACCCATCTCTTCCACTGGACGGGTACAAGGAACATGTGTTTAAAAGAAAACCACAAAAAAGCCCAACCCCACTTGGACACCTCCAATCTGAAAATCTTTACAACTGTATGCACTAATGCTGAAAACTCAAAGTCATCTCTTGGGCCGAAATCTGTAAAGAGATAGTATCTTGTTGCAGCTCCCTGAACACTGAGCTCTGTGAAGAGAAGGCACCTAAGTCCCTGTACTGCTCTCAGAGGTGCAGCAAGAAAGGTAGACTGTCACGTCGGCCAGGAGATCTTTCTAAGAGGGCTGAAGCACCAGCCTGCTTCTGAAGCATTCACTTTCCCTATGGTGATCATTAGTCATGAAGAAATGTCGGTGATTAACAATCCACCTGGGAACGGGGTTGACTTCTGTAATTGTCCCACATGCATCCTAAGACAATCTGGGCACAGATGTCAATGCAAACAAGTGGACAGTTAATTTATACCTAGAAGAATGCTCAGGACCAATAAAAGTCCATGCTGATTTGATAAGAGTGGTCATTCGCTCCACTTACGTGTCCTAAGAGTGGGGTTTATGCCCTAAGAAGACTGCTCTGTACTTGTTTCTGGCTCTTCTGAGCTACCCATGAAAGTTGATTATTTCCAGATAGTGCTACAAGATTTATCTCCAAGTGCTATTAATCCCACCCACTGCGTAGGCAGAGTGACCATAAACCCTGGATGTCAGGCGGGACAGTGTAACAGCAGAAGAGTGGGCAATGGACAACAGGCAACAAACGGGTCCAGCCCTCCCCCTGGGGCCGTCACCACGCATCCATAAATCATCCACCCATACAGCAGGCTGTGGATTCACTACACAGATGTCTCTAAACACAAGTAAGGATTTTTCAATGTTGATAATCTAGAGCGACTTTAAATAAACCTGTTTTTATTAAAGGGTTACTGAACTCACCATAGTTTTGAGTCATTAGAATATGCTGTTAATAGATGCTCAAGACGGACGATGTCTTCAAACCTCAAAGACTGGGAAAGCTATCCTTGATGTTTACTTTCTGTTTCACTAAATTATTCTGGACTCTAAAGCTCTGAGGATTCAAACACTCTCTCTGACTTTCACTCCCCTCAAGGAAGAAGGGGGGTGGGGGATCCCTATGTCCAATGTGGTGTCACTCTACTTGGCTCAGACAATGTAGCCACCGAAACTATCAAATCAATTTCTGAGAAGGACAGTTCTTTCTTGATATCCATCCAAGAAGAGTTCGACACTGAAGAACCAAAGGGGAATAGCTAAACGTCGCTTCTCTACAGAGCAATTAGTGGCTCTGGATTAGAGACTCCAGTAAATCTATGAATAAAAGAAAACCCAGGAGGAATCTATCGCCAATAACAATAAATCCCTACTGAAGAAGGAATTAAAGCAAGAACAGGGCTAGGCCCAGATCGCAAGCATTTTTTTAACTTAACACTACCCAGCACATAGCTCTGAAGATAGGCAGAGTCTCACTCAATATCTATTGATCACTTCCAAGTTGAAAGAGATGAGACCCTCAGTACGGGCGGTAGCTCTGTATTCCTTTGCCCTCAAAGGAAAAAAAGGAATCAATGGGCCATGTGGTCAACCTGGACTGATGGCTTATGGCGCTTAACAGCAAAGGGGCTCCGAGGGTTAGACAGGGTTGGCTACCGTTGCTGGATCGCAGCGATCCGCCTGCCCTGAGTGCGGAACATTCATCAAAGCTGAAGGAGGTCTGTGCTGCCCGGGAATAATCTGGCCAGGACCCGCGTTAATCTCAACAAATCACAGGAAAGCAAGACATCTTCACAGAAAATGCCAAGAAATCAAGAACTTTAAAAGGCATGTTTTCATATACCTGCCTGTAATCGTTTCCCGTAACCCTCGAGGGGCAGGGGGGATATAATGGAAACTAAGATGTTAGCAAAATCGGAGCCAATCAGCTATTCCTCTTTTGGTCCATATTAAGTCACATTATTTTTCTGATCACTCTGGACAAAGGGAACCCTGAGCTGAGTGTGATATTCACCAGAGCTTTGAAAGAGAACCTCGTTGACCAGAAGGTCACAAAATTCAGGCTTTAGTTTACGCTGGCATTTTTTAAGTAGCTTTTCTTTTACAACTTAAAAAATGTTAATGAGAAGGAATAAAAAGGACTCTCGCTTTGAACCTAAAGTATTTTTAATATCACCAAATGCCACTATTAAATATGCACGATGCATGTACATGCACACATGTAAAAATAAGCACTACAGATGCGGGCAGGAAAATTCTTAGCAAAACCCCCACATATTTCAAATACTGTTCTTCCTCATTATTGTCCTCTACCATAATTAGACGTTACAGCATAACAGGTGGCTTTCATTTATAGAATGCAAAATTAATGAAATTTGGAGATAGCCCTGTCTCCAAAAACAAACTGGTCATTCTAAAAAAAGGGCACCCCTTCATCTACAACACAAACTGAAATGAACCAAACAAACTCCCTCCACACTGGCTTTCCACATTATCGGGATTTCTAAATGTATTTAGGTAAATTAAATACATTTGCCAACAATTTAAAATACAGATACCTCAAGGAAAACAAGACAGTTGTTATGGGCTTTACGAGAAAAGGAAAGAGAAAAAAAGACTGCCTGTTTTTCCTGCTTGGTAGCCCCAGATAAGTTTAATGCTGTCTGAGTGATAACAGAATTTACCATCACAGATGGAGCTACTCCATAAAGGCTAAATCTTAGGCAAAACTGCAGGCAGTTGTATCATAGGTCCTGACCCTGCCTTTCTGGACAGACCAGAAAAGCATAAATAGTACTGTGTCTGTCCCTAACAAGTAGGATGCAAAAAGTATTTAAAAATACGAGGAGACATTGAATGGACTGTCAACACACTGAGGAATGTTTAATGTACTCAAATAAACAAGATATGTGCCTTAACTCGTCAGGCATTGTTTAAATTTAGTGAGTGAAGAAAGAGACAGAGGGTCAGACAGGCGACACAGCCTCCCAATTATGCCAAGCAAGCCTTCAGATCACGTGACAGCTATAATTAAACATTGGTACCAAGCCCCCCGTCCCCCTTCTCCGCCTAGAAAGAGTCAATGCATGGATTCAGTATAAACAAATTATGATTTGTAAAAACAGACAAAGTCACTCAGGAGGGGAATAAAGCCTTCTTGCAATAGGTCATGCATCTTGAAGAGCAGGAAAAAGCACATTTTTTTCAAAACCCAACATCACAAATACAATAGTTATAATGTGACCACCTCCTTTAGCTCATTTCTGCTTATTCATATATTTTTAAAGAATTTGTAAGCCAGCCCCCCCAAAGGTATACCAGCTCTGCAAGCTGTTTCCTAGGCAGCATCTTTTAAACGAAGGGCTTAATAAAGGAGAGGGTTTAAGACCATTTCTATCGGAAAACCTGAGGAGAAACTTGTTTTCAGAATAGGAGATGAGTGGACAAGAACTCTGTCCATCAAAAGACCAGGGCTACCTCTGTGTCCTTGCACGTGGGCACACCACACGCAAACACACACACTTCAGTTCTTTATAAACTGGATAATTTTTTTCCTCCCTTAAAAACTGTTGCAAGCAAACCCTGGAAAGGTTAGGCAGAAGAGAATGAGAAAATCAAGTCCACGTAAACAGCAAGCACATACCTGCCAGGCGGTGCCATTTCCTCTACATTGTAGAATCCGAGTGCTGGGTATTAGCATTATTGCTACTATAAAGCTTCCGATAAAAATGGATCGTCTCTTGCTGACCTGAGAACCAGCTGGCTGCTTGAGGAGTGGTTTCCCCATATATGATTCAGTCTCCTTGACAAATATACTGCATCGCACTGGATGAGTCATCCGAGGGCTAGTCCGCATTTTATAGGCCTGTTGTGTCATTACTCACATTCAACATCCTGCTTCTCAAAAGTGGAAGCTGGAAGCCTGACAGCTGACAGATGCTTTTTCCAATTAAAATATTGTTTTAAAAAATTCCTGTAAGTTACAATTATCAGTCATTGATGATACGATGACCTACCCGGGAAGCAAATGGCATAGCTCGATGCCCGGGTTATAGTCTGTAGAACCGCCGTGCAAATTGTCTACCTGCTTCCCACTCCCAATCGAATAATTCTGTTCCGAGTTAGGAGCAGGGGTCCTCTCCCTCTTTGAGGCTATTAGTGAATTAGTATAGGAAATACTAATGAGAAGGAACGGGTAGGAAAATTCTTAGCAACAGAATTTTCTTCGGCCCTCACTGATTCTTATGCTGTAAGTTGCAGAAGCTTTGTAAATATTACACATCAAAATTTTGGTCCCTGGATTAATTTTCTTAGGTAGGATAGTGCCATTGTGTTTATAAAATGTCTACGTTTTGGAGAAAGTATGTTAGGGGGTGAAATGATATGCTATCTGGGATTTGTCATGAAATATTTTAGCACAAAAAGGGGGGGTGAGGGTAGGGAAATGAGACAAAATCTTGATACCTTTGCATCTGTGTGGTGAGTCTATACGGACTGGCTTATTATTCTCTCTTCGTTTAAGTATCTCTGAAATTTTTTGTACTCAAATGTTTAAATTTTCCCCTCGGTCTCTACAGTCTAATTTGTACCCAGACAGGATACATTTCAAGTTAGATATGAACCTGCCATGCGTGTGAGTAGGGCACCATTTACACGGGGCCATCAAATGGCTCTGTGGGGGAGGGGATTCCGTCTAGAAGGCACGATACACCCGCCCTAAGGCTGCTGCGAGGGCTGCATTCCCGCCCCCCACCCCAACACAAATGCTTGGTGGCCTCTAGTCCCAAGAGTGTCTGGTTGTTCCTTACGCTTTCTTTGAGAATACAAGCCCCAACCTCATTTGTGAGCTCAATGTTGACACAGTGAGGGAGAGATGACTATTTCCAGCTTCCTTATATGGTTTGGAAACGCTCCATGACAGGTTATGTAAGTCACATCCACAGTCCCCTTACACCAACAAATCTCTTTGTAAGGCGGCACAGTGTTTGCGCGACTCACTTTATGCACAAATTGGGTTACTTAAACCATGTGAAGGAGGAAGAGAACTTTGATTTCACGGTTAGAAAAACCCCAGATATGGGAGCTCCAAGGTATGTTAAACGAAACCACCGCTGAAACTAGATGTCATTAAGAAAAACCATCTGGGTTGTTATGTTCTGAAAGCGTGACAAGTCAGCACAGGACACCTGAAATACAGAGGTCCCACTAAATCCTGGGACCTCTTGTCTTGACAGGAAGGTGTATCAGGCAGGCCAAGGCTACCACCTCAGCCAACAGTCAAGACCAATTCTCAAAGGAAAGTGCCCAAAAGGACTGCAAATCGGCTGCAAATGGCTGTCACAGTCCCTACACATCCAATGACAACCTCACAAATCCACGCTGATTAGATTGTGTGTGGGCCTGAACTGAAGCCTTCCTTGGTTCTGACAAATTCTTCCCTAGCAAGGACTGCAAGCTACAGGCTTATCAAAATGTTCCCTGGCGATTTAATAATAACTTGTCACACACTTGCAAAGCATGATTTACCTAATGCAACAGGTAGAAATAAGAGAATCAATAAACTTCTAGCCAAATTTGAGCTTCTAAGTATTTTTAAGAAGTAAATCCAAAGCCCCTTAATATTTTTTTAAATTCGGATTTTACTAATTAAAAATATGAAAGTAATAGCAACAATGATATATGCACACATGGAATGAAAACAAAGCCAATGTGATAAAATATTAACAGAGAAATGGATACAAAGAGACCTTTGTACTATTCTTATAACTCTTCCGTAAGTATGAAGCATTTCAAAATAAAGTTAAACATAAATACTACATAACTTCTGCTACCTCCAAAATGGTTGGTTATGGTTTAATAACCACCCTAGTTGTTGCCACCACCCTCACCCATTTAAAAAAATCTTGACCATAAGGAAATGTACCAAAATGTAAACACTGAGAAATGCCTCTGGGTTAGGGTTTCTCAAGGTGTGTTCCTTGCAAACAATTTTATAAGAGGCTCCAAAAAACAAAACAAAAAACCCAAATAAACATTTCAGGAAAAAAAATACCATACCCTCAAAAATACTATTTCATTTTATATTTCACCAACTTATCTGACCATAGGAACCTCCACTTCCATGACTGTTAAAGAAAGCACTTCGGGAAATGTAGGTGATAAAACGTGGAATACTTTTCTCCAGATCTTTTGTTCTAAGTTTTCTCTGAATACACTTTACTATCACAACAAAAAGCATCCAAACTTGGTTTCTGTTGTGTTATATAGACATTTCTATTGGTTGACTTGCATGCTAATAACCACTGACTGGTAGGGTAGCAAACAACTTGCATTACGTGATTATCTAGCCTCCCTTGACCACATTGGAATCGCCTGTGCCTAAGCCACCATCAGTGGCAGCCAAGGAGCCTACACCTGTGTGTACAATGGAGGTGACAGCTCATGCTGGTGTTGGTGTTTCTGGTGGAGTGGCTGGCCCTGGGGGAGGCCATCCCCAGGAGCAATGGCTTACTCCAGGTCCAGCTCCACCTCTCCCTTTTCAGAACGCTGAGCCTTGGAACTTGGAAACCGGTCTGGGTATCTTTGGCCTCTAAGCTCTCCTGGGCAATCTCCTTGCACTGATTCTTGGGTGTTAAGAAGCAAAATGAGCCTGGAAAACACAGCAGAACACAGCTTCCAATTTCTTTTAACTTGTTAATGGACTCTTCAATTTAAAATTTTTGCCATGTATTAATTTGTACACAGGATTTTTTAAAGGAATTATCTGTCTGGTTTGGATTTTTTTTTTTTTTTTTTTGGAAAGGCTCAAGTCCAAATACTGGCTAATGTGTAGATGTGAAAGCAAATGTGGATGTCAATGATGTTAGTACCGTAGGCTGTACTATGTAATGGTGAGCCTGGAGTCAAGCTGCCTTTGTTCAAAATCTAGCCTGGCCCTTATGTTATTTAACTTCTCTAGGTCTCTGTCCCTTTATCTGTAGTACAGGTACAATATTGTTAACGACCTCACATAATTATTCTGTGTGGGATAAATGGGATCATGTACAAGTCCTTGGTCTAGGGCCTGGCCACACACAGAGCACTCAATTTATGCAAACAATGGTAAGGACGTTTGTAAGTTTTATGAATTGAGATTGTCAGGGGTGGGCGAATTATGGCCAGCCACCACACCTGTCTGTTTACATGTCGCCTACGGCTGCTTTACTGCTACCAAGACAGTGCTGAGTAGTTGTGGCAGAAACCATATGGCCCCCAAAGCTGAAAATATTTACTATCTTAGGCCTTTACAGGCAAAATCTGTAGTCCACTGGTGATCAACATTTGAGAAGATAAAGAACCAGCTCTTTTCCCTAGAGAAGTTTGGGTCATTTGTTCCTTATTCTGCTTAATTCCTTGATTAATTAATTTCCTTTTTTATTTATTTATTAGCAAGGAAGACCTTGTATTTTTATAGAGAACCTTACACATTTTAAGAAATTTGAACTTGGCCCCATATTAAAACTTTTTCTACCTTAGACGAGCATTTGCAAGCATTCAGGAAAATTGAAATAAGTATATAGGAACTATGCACATACATATATACACCTATTACTCAGATTCTATAATCAACATTTACCATAGCTGCTTACCACACTCATCTGTCTGCCTACCCATCTTACTCTTAAACGCATTTCAAAGTTAGTTACAGAGAGCAGAAAAACCAAACCCTAACATATTCAATTTTAATTCCTTGTACTCTTCTATAAAAGTCAAGTCCCCTTTGCCTGCACAAGGGTATGCAGTTGTATCCAACGGGAAATCAAGAGGTTTGTGCTCCAGACCCGGGTTCGGCAACCCCCAGCGCATATGCTAAAACTGGCCCATTGCGTGTGTCACAAATTTCTGTTGTCAATGCCTCAATTTAGAATCAGATACATAGGTGCTATCATCTGTGGTGATCTGGTCCACGTGAGCTATAGCTCATGCTTCCCTTACAACACAAAACACACACCCCAGCGTCCTGTCTCCTGGCGGTGGGTAAATCTACAGAGAGCCTGAGACTGCCTGCTGGTCTCTCTGCACCCCGCCCCGCCTCCACTGCAGAGTCCGGTGACCCCAGCCGATGTGTGTGAGTCCACAGCCTGCCTCTCTGCCTCCCCTCCCCCAAGTCACATCTGTGCATTATGTCGAAACCACATGTGTCCCCAGAGCTTGAAGCAAGAGGTGAAAGATGATCTGAAAGAGGCATTCAGGAAACTGAGCAAACAGAAATGAAGGATGCTTTCAAGGGGGCTGGACAGGCAGGGCAGGACTGATTCAGCATGAGGGGCCTTCGAGAACGAGGGTCGCCACCACACCACCACCGCCAACAAGAGCCCAGTAAGATGACTGGGGGCCGACCCAGGGAAATGCAAAGAACGCTCCTCAAACTCAGGTCCCAAGATGCATCCCTGCATCCAATTGCGTTGCCTATTTTCTTTGGCAGAAAAGCTTGTTTATTTGGGGAAAATGAACCCACAGCATTAATGGATAATGCAGGTGAAGGAACTCCTGGGATTTGTCTCTGGGAGAGGAAATCTGAACAAAAGAAACCATTCTAATTGCTTCAGTTAGTTTTCTTACCAAAAAAAGTCTTAGCCAGCTGTTCGGACAGATTAAATCTGGGGTGCATTTAGACACACAGTGTCTTTCTGGCAGTCATTGTTGCCTTACTGGAAAATATCACCATCTTTGCAAAATCAATCCCACAGAAAATTGCAAATGTTAAATTCTAAAGTGGATGCTGAAGGCTGGGGCTGGTCAAGAAAGAGCAGGGAGGTAGATGATTTCTATTGTTACCTACAATAGCAGGATTTCAGAGACGGCACAGAAAATCTCACATTGAAGCCAAGTTAGTTGTCAGCTGTGCCCCCTACGTTGAAACTGACTGGCACAGGGGTAAGATAAGCCTCCCTCCAAAGCTCACAGTTAATTTGGGGATGTTGAGCTTGGCCAGAGTCACTCTCACTGATTAAATGCATATGGGCTATTATGCTAAGCAGATTGATAAGAGACCCAATGATGTGAAGAAGACCTTCCAGAGGTAGACTTGCAGATTCAGCCAGGTTTCTTCAGAGAAAGGTAAAAGGAACTCGCATTCACCGAGTAACCGCAGGGAGTGAGTGGGGTGTTCTGGATGGTTATACCAACTCCCCCACAGTCTGATTCCTTGCCTGTGTGGAGGAAAAACAGGGGGCTGAACTAACAGGTGGATTTAGTCTAGAGAGTCTGAGTCTCTCAGGCACAGGGTGTTACACAAGCAGGCCAGGACTGATAAAAGAGGAAGAAGGAATCTGAAATGTATCGGGACTATGGAAAGTCATTCTGGGAAACCATGGAAGGAGCCAAGGGCTTGACAGAAAGGAGGCGGCAAGAGCAGTCAGGATTCTGGGTACAGGCATACCTCCTCCAAGTACGCTTTTCCTTCGTTGTACTTCACAGGTGTTGCCCCACCCCCCACTCCGCCCTTAAAGAAATCAAAGACAGGACCCTCCACGAGCAAAAAGATTACGACTAGCTTTACTGCGGTGGTCTGGAACCGAACCTGCGCTATCTCCGAGGTGTGCCTGCCTGTGGTCGAGTTGGAGGCTGGGCATCCATTAGAAGGTCCCTGTATCCTCCAAGCCTGGAGAGCAAACAGGGTAAGAACGCCTGACCTTAAGAGACCTGACCAGGGCTGCGGAAAGAAACCATACCTGGGTCTAGGGGTGAAATTTTAAGCTCAAGGGATGAGGCTGCCCCAAGACCCAGAGAGGGAAGGAATATAGGAAGTGCCTAAGGGATAACCATAGAGTGTATTTAATATCTGCCAAGCTGAACAGTGAGGTCTGTGTTTGAAAACTGCTCAAGGCTGGATGGTTTATTCCTCCAGGTGCACTTGTACCATGAATGTCACTGCACACACTCAGCGTGCTGGACCCAATGTGCCATCAGCCTAGCTCTGCCCACTGTGTCGTTTCCCTAACTTCAGGCCAGGATTAGACCTGAAGTTGCTCAAAGGCTGTTTAATTCCGGAACAGTCTTCAGAAAAGAAATCTACCACTCGCCTTGATGTGGGCCACAAAAAACTTATCCAAGACAATGGCAGCTTTCTAGCTAAGCAAACCTTCCACATGGAAGCCACCTCTGTTTGTCAGATGGCTGTACAGATACTCGGCTGTGGACACAGAGAGCTCCTCCGAGAACTCTCAACAGTCCTCTTTAACCATTCGCCTATGTAAACAGCACACAGTATTGGAGCCAGAAATCCTGCAGGTTCATTCTGCTGGGAGGCAGGAGCTTGGGCCTGGCTTTGCCCCTATTTATATGACCTTGGGTAGAATCACCTCTTTTCTTGGTGCCTCAATTTCCTTGTCTAGAAAACATAGAGCTGAAACTAGTTCAGTTCCCGAAGCTCCAGAATTCTACGAGGAATGGATTGTTAATAGCCAAATGAGAAAGCTGCCTAACAATACAAGTAGAGGCGAGGGAGGGATGGAAAGAACGCTGGGCAATGCTGGTGGATCAAGACCAAGGAACTGAAGGAGAAGCTCTGTTCCTGGCCCTGGAGCTATGAGGCACAAGCTGACACACCAGTTTCAAAGGATGCAGATCTCACCCCAAAGCTAGAACTGACTTTTCCTTACAAACATCGTTAGTCCACAGTATCAGCTAATGTCAACATTAGCTATGGGTGTATCATCTGCAAGCACTGTGCGCCTTACAATCTCGCGGGACTTTTCTCTCAAAGACAGGAGACAGGGAAACGGAGTGCAGCACATCCTCTTCTTCGTCTTCATGGCAATTAGTACAATTATAGCATTCTGTTACGACTGGCATGTCACCTATGCCACTGGACTTGAGATTCTCAAGAAAAGGTGTTCTTTTTCTGCTTTACTTTTGCAGCTCAGTGTCCAACAAATGGCAAACCCTTGGCAGGCCGAATTTCTTACCTTCACTCAACAGACAAACACAGATGAGCCTTTACTGGCTTGAACAGGACGTGGAGGGGAAGGTTATACGGGGGAAGGGAATGACAGCAAGGTGGCAGCAAACTTTTGTGATGTGTGATTTTCTTCATTCCACAGTAACTTTACTGCGGAATATTTAGGAAACGTAAAGAAAAACAGTCGCCTGAAATGACATCTAGGAGGCAGAATTTAAGAGCATTACAGGCTTCGAGAGTCGTGTGGCACATGTTCGCTAATCTATCATATTCTTTGCCACTGACTGAATTCCATTTAAAAAGTGATTGCGAAGTAGTATTTTCCAATTTTTTAAAAATTTCTGGTGAAAACAAAAGGTCCTATGTGCAGGGCTTAGCAAGATGCTTTTCCCCTACTTTAGGTTCAGCACCCCAGAGGGGGCAAGTGATTAATTTACGGATTTCTCACATTATGGACCTTAGATATTAACTAAAAAGCTAGGAGAACAGCCTAGAATTCTAAAACACACCTGAGAGATGTCTAGTTCTAAACCAGCCACACCTGAAAGATGGGGCAAACCAGGGCCAGGGGTCAAGTTTCTGGCTCAAAAGCAGCAGGAACCAGAACTGGGTCCAGCGCTCTGACCGAAGCCCATTGTTCCTTACTGGGAATGGCCTACCCAGCCACCATTAAATTCTGCCTCGCCGTTGACTTCTGGCTTCTGAAAAGCAACCAGAGATGATTCCAGAACAAGAAAACTAAATGACGGTGTCCAGAATACGTACCTGCACTATAATTCTCAGATGTCAGATTAAATAACTTGGAAGGTCAGCCAAAGTCACTCGTTACTCTGAAAACTGTTTCTGACTTTGCCATAAACGTTTTAGTTCTGTCAGAAGTTTTAAAAACGGACCAGTGAACCTGAATAAGGGCTCACTGGTCAACAGGTCGCAAAACACCAGACAAGGCTTCCAGATCACTGTCCCTGACACAGACTTCCTCCCCCGTCCACCTGAAGGCACAGTTGGTGAGCATCCGACTTGCTGTGAGCATCTCTCTGTTCTTGGAACCCCCAAGAGGGGTCACAGTAATACCTGCATGGAGAGGGGAGGGAAGGGGAGAGCCCCAAGTACCTCCCCCCAGAAAGAACCTTGCTCTGCGTGGTAGTTCAGATGAGTGCCTTGCAGGGGCATCTCATGGATGCACAGTTAACTTTCCAAATTCAACACTGCCCTCTCAGGAAGAGAACAGAAGCAAGAGTCTGAGTCCACTTAAAGAGAGGAGAGGTTCTTCTTCTCAATGAACACATCTACTGGAGTTGGCTGACATTTGGGGATCCACTATCTGCATACCTCTCCTGGTCCACTGCCACCCTTGATGTGACTCTACTGTTTAAAGATGCGCTACATGCTCATCTGTTAACATGAACTCTAAGTGATACAGCCAGCTGTCTCATCGGCTGCTCCATCGTGAACACAGTGAACTTTCCTGAGACTGGAGGGAGAGGAGAAAGTCTGTACTCTGGTCTCCAACAGAACCATCAGGGGTAATTACAACCACATGCAACGTTCATCGTGTGTGCAGCTCTACTCAAAAGAGGAAGAGACCTGCGGGAGAGCTAACAGGTCTCTGATCAAGCCTCAACCTAAATAGTACTCGCCCCTAGAACAGTACTCGCTGCAGTGCTCATTCGAGGAAGAAGAAGGACGGAGGAAGGCTTGGGCTTACCCACTCTCTTCACTTAGATGCCACTTCAAAGGACTGTCTTCAAGTTTCACTACATAAGTATCAGATGCCTATGAGGTAACAGTGAGGGGGAACAGGCGGTGAATATGGACCCCACCTATTTCATACACTTAAAAACCAAAGACAAGCTCCAAATGTACAAATAAAATATAAAAGGTGTATTTGTGGCCGAGTCAAGAATGGGTCCTGAGGGTCCCTGAAAATCCATCTTTCGGAATACTTGTTAATTAAGCAAGGTTCACTCCTGCAGGCTTTTTACTTCGAGTCTCTCCAAAGATTCTCCCTATCCCTCTTTCTCCACGCTCTGGAGGGAGAAAACTGTTCCATGGATTTCATTTGTTTGTTTCCTGGGAGTCCTGGGGGAATTGTCCCTGATACTGAGAATGTGCCAAACGTGAAGAGCAAGTCTTAACATTAGAACATTCCAAGCTCCCAGGGTGGGACCAGTTGAGCTCAGAAGGATTTTACTACTGCTCCGTAGAAGCTGGAAATAAACACAAACATACAGACAATATAGATCATGGGATGCCGGCAGATAAATAAGAGACTGACTAGAAAGACTAGAACGGGAAGGGAAGCCATGCCTCCTCCACGGAAGACAGCAGCTAGCTGTGCTGCAGGTGGCCTGCCTTCCCGGTCCCCTCCGCTAAACTTTAGATGTTGTCAGCTCAGTTTATATTTTGGGGCGAGAAAGGAGAAAAGCCCATGGGCTTCAGAATAGAACCAAGTATTTATAATCCACTGCTGAGCAAGGTTTCATGGGAAGAATATGGCACACATTCCATGGGTTGGTCACAGCCCCACTGGTCCATCTCAGAACAGATTCTGGGGTATTTACATAGAGATAAGCAGTGGTCGGGAACTTATAAAACAGAATGTGCATAACCAATCGCCAATTTACCTGCGCAATGTAGGTATAGATGCATTTATTCTTTTTAACTCTTCTACATAGGTAATACATTCATGATTTGTAATCAAACTATAAAGAGGTATACTCCCCCTACTCCCATCGACCCTGTTCCTTCTCCCAACCAACAAGCCACCGTAACCCCCCTTTAAAAGTTTTGCGTGTACCCTTCCAGGGTTTATGCAAATATAAGCATGCACTCGACCCTCACCCTTTCTCACAAAAATGGTAGTATATTATGCATATGTTCAGGATCTTGTTTTTTTACCCCTGAGAGATCTTCCCATATTGGAACATTCAACTAATTCATTCCCTTTTTATGCCTGTATAACATTCCACTATGATATAGCATGATTTACTTAACTAGTCTCTTATTAATGAACATTTAGGCTCTTCTGAACCTTTTGCTATAGAAAACCCGTGATAAACAACTTTATATGTCAGAATTGCCTTTACATATTAAGATGTGTGTTTACTGCTCTGTAATTCACCTGACCATTATACAGAAAAAGAAGGAAGAAAACCTTGGAACTGCAAATCCCATCTGAAATCAAGACAAAGCCCTTCTAAAGCAAAAATATGGTTATGGAAAAATGAGGTTTTGACTTTGTATCATGCGTATCTGGAAGGAGTGAGGCAGAGTTCAATTATTTAGGTTGCCCCATTCTCCATCTTTGTCTTCCTCCTGATCACCTCCCAGAAGTCTCGCTCCCTACTCATCCTAGTGCCCATTCAGGCATCTGCCCGTTTAAGAAATTCTCACAGAGGAAGGATATTGTGGCAAAATGGTGACAGTAAAGTGTTTGGTGCCACCTCTGAGGGCAGAAAGTAACTCTCTTCTTCCCAGGTCATTATCTGGACCCGAACCCAGAGGTCCGGCTGGAGGTAGAGCCACATAGAGCCATCTGCACCCATAGGGGAGCAGGGTTGAGCTGCTATTGGCTGCTCCCTCTGGTCCCTCGGTCAGAGCACAAGTCCCAGGTGAATCCCCAGAGGAAAGCAGCAAAGCAGGACCCCTCAGCAGAGCCCAGGGCGGAGCCTAGGAGGCTGTTCCAGCCCTTTCCAGTCACCGCCTCCAGCACAGGAGCTGGAAATTCAAAACTGTCCACGGAGCTGACTCATTCTCTTTCCACAAGCATCCCAGCGGTTCGAAGTTTACCGAAGGGAACATGCCTTCGGGCAGGCAGAAGCCGCGCTGCAAGGCCACGTGCTGAGGCTGGGGCCTCAATGAGCATTTCCTCCATGACAGGCCAGGGTTCCGCTCGAAGGGCTCAGAAAGAAGGGTGAGGAAGCGAGCGAGCTTCCTGTAAGTATCAGCTGAGTCAAATACCACTGACGCCTCTTTTCAGCCGCGCGTGCGCACCATTACCTGTGTATGCGCACAATGACTGGCTTAACCACCCTGGAGCTAAAGTCAAACGACTACAAACAAATTACACTTGTTGGGACCCTAACTGGAACAAATGTATCAAAGCATTTCTGAAACAAATTTGAGAAAACTGAACATGGATTTGGTATTAGACGGGATTAAGGAATTACTGTCAATTTTCTTAGATGTGATCATGGTGTTGTGGTTATTTTTTAAAGTCCTTAACACTTACAGGTACGTATTGAAGTCTTCATGGATGAAATGCATGTCTGGGATTTGTTTGAAAACACTCTAGTCCACCTTCCCTCACCAATAGAAATTGTGTGTGTGTGCACGTGCGTGTGCCAAGGGTAGAGAAAACATGAATAAGTGCTGGGTGATGAGTAAATGGTGTCCAGTGTGCTATTTTCTTTACCTCTGTGAAGTTTAAAACGTTTTCTAATAAGAAAACAGGCTGTTATGATACCCATGTGCCACTGGGACCTCACTACTGACTGGAATGGACAGTCTAGTCCCTGAAGGTGATGCCTTGGCCCCAGATGGCCACACCAAAGCAAGTCAACTGAGAAAGTAATTGCACCATATTTTTCATCCTAGTTCTCAAACTGGGCTGCACAGTGGAATCACCTGGGAAGGGGGGGGGGCGTGGCGAGTGCGTAAATTGGTTCCTGAGTTAGCTCTTTGGGGCTCGGCCTGAATTTCTGATCTTTCCAAAGTTTCTAGGTAATTCTAATGGACAGCCAAGTTTTGAGAATCAATGCTCCGGGAACCTGACAGAGTGGTTCAGGAAGAAGTTGGGGGTAAGTGGGAGAGGAGAGTGGCAGCTGGATGCTCTCTGCTTTTGCCTGTACACCCTTAGGCCCAATTATCTGTCTCTCCAGGGTCCCCACGCTTGAGGAACAAGCCAAGCTTCCCTGAATTACTGGTGCAATCAAGGAAGACACCAGAGCTACAGTAAAAACTAGGAACTTGGCAAATAGAGTAAAACCAGAAGTGGACCCACTTTAAGTCCAGATGGGAGAGGACCTGTTATTAGTATCGGGACGGCAGTTCATATCAAGCATTTAATTAATCAAGTGGTTCCCTCTCACCCCCTTGAGCATGAGGTGCCAAATGTGTATCTTGCCTATGGTTAACTACACTAAAAGGCTCCTGTTTTAAGAGGCTGAGGGGTCTTGGGCAACTTAGTTTGTTATAGCTGCCGAGTGCTGGAGACCTAGCAGCTGGCTTTATTCTGAGCACAGAGCAACTGGCTAGCATCCTCTTTAGGAGCACGAACCTCACCTCACTAAGGGACAAGGGAAATTTTCCTGCAGCAGGTGGCATTTTCTGATGTGCAACCGTGGGCCTCTACCCACTTTCTTGTGGCTTTGGGGTTAATTTTGAGGTTATTCAGAGGGCCTTGGGAGGGGGAGGGGTTTACATCTGTTGAGGCCCTCCGTCTCTGTGTAACTCCTCTGACTTTCCCTCACAACAACCTGAAGTGTAATTGTGTTCCCATTTTATAGATGAGAAATGAGGCCCAGGCAATCCCAGTATGACACTACAGTCAACCACGCAATTAGGAGAGCAGAACTAGAGTTCGACCAGAACCCAAGGCCCCATGTTCTTTCCACAGCCACATCCTCCAAGATAAACATTACGATATACTGAACATAGCACCTCTCATTTCCACCTGCAGGAAATAATCCAAAGGTTGCTCGGTGGCCCAGCCCTCCTGGATGAACCTATTAGTCATCAAGAGCCTGAAGACACAAAACCCTTGAACTTTCTTCCATCATTTTCCATGAGGACATGCATTTTTCCTCCACCCCCAGTAAGCTGACCGCTGCCTTCTAGCCACTCAGCAGTCCACGTGGAAGGGGGAGTGCTTCTCGCACGCCTAGCTTTAAAGTCTTGGCTGAGGACGCTGATGTGAGGGCCCCTCCCTTGACACACTCACACGTTCAGATCTTCATTCTGTGTATCACAAGGCATACACAGACCTGGAATGCAAGTCAACCTCGGTCTGAAACTAGGTTTTGGCCTCTACTCCTTGGATGTACAAAACCTTCTACTGTTACTGGCCCCATCAGCACCTCCACAGACCCCAAACACCAAGGCCAACTGGGCTGCAGGTGTTTCTTAATTACAGTAGGTGCGAATAACACTAATTTCTTACTTCAAAAACAGAACCTTATGTCTCAGTAAATGTTGCCCACTCACCCCCAAACCCCTGCCTCAAAAGCTTTGGCCCTGGGAGACTTCACTAGTGTCCCAAAGGCTCTGTCCCAAGTCAAAAGCTGCCCAGGGCCCTTTTTCTGCAACTGCCTCGGGGCTGGTCTTAATAAATGAGCCAGGCTGTTAAAATTAAAAAACAAAATCAATGCTTACTTTTTAGTTAAGCACTCATTTTTAACTTACAGTGGATCCATCACCAAAGCTTCTTTTCGACTTACTCATCAAATAGACCTACCGACCTTAAGGTTATTTCCAAACTTAAATTCTACCTTCACAATTTAAATACTTAACAGGGCCATCTTTTTTCTTCTGAAGCGTTCCAAAAAGGCTTCTGAAAATGTTCCGAGCAAATGGCTGGGAGAGCAACTGTGCATGGCACCTCCTGAAGTGAGGTCATGACTTTGAAAGATCCAACACTCAAGTACAAAGGAACATATTCAGATACAAAGGGATGTGTTCTGGTATGTTTGCTTTTAAACAACAAAAAACTCAGGCCACATGATCAGATCTTCCAGTACATTTTGTATAAGACTATAATCCATCAAGCAGCATTAAATGGCATTAATGATAATCATAATGAAATGCCAGCTGACATTTACCTGATGTGCCAAGTACACTATGCCTTCATGTGTCCTCTTTAATTCTCACAGCAGTTCTGAGACAGGAACTATGAGTATCCCCATTTTCAGTCCAGAGCACAAAGAACCCCACCTATGCAGCCACTGAGAGGTAGAACCAAAGGACATTCTGACTCCGGAGCACGCAGCTCTTAACCCTTCTGCTCATTCCCAAACCTCACCGGGTAAGCCCATCACCTCTGGAGCTGTAATTTCTGCATCAACACAACAGCTGCAGGGCACCCTGGCCAGGAAAATGGGACATCTTCTGAGACAGCCCTGGACACAACAGCCACATGGGGAAAAAGGTTCTGCAGCACAGAGCACTTCGGAAGCCACGTGCCAGGGGTGCTTCCGGTACAAGCTCAGAGGCACTCGGATTCTCAGCTCCTCGCTCAGCTGGTTCACCAGTCCCAAAATGAACCCTCCTATGGTGTCGTGTCCCAGCCTGCACCAGCAGCCGTGTCGACGATAAATGCTTGTGCCGAATGGAACGATGCACACATGGACTGCTCTGGGCAGAGCAGAATGATGCCCAGTGTTAAACGCCGGGCTCTGGAGTCACACCCTAGGTTGTACTCTGTGCCACTGATTTCTAGCTACGAGTTTATCTTTCTAAACTGCAGTTTCTCCATCTGCGAAACAAAGTTCTGGTGCCTCCTCTGAGGTATCTTGGGAGTTTGTGATACCAATTACCTGTATGTGTAATAATGCACATGGCACAGAGTAGGCACTCAATAAATGCTGGTTCCTGTGTGGATTATTCCAGTAAATGTTTGGTGTACCAGGGACAGCAGTGTGGACCTAATGTGTCAAAAGTACCTGTACCTCGGGGCAGAGCTGCCCTGCCACTGACAACAGAACCCAGTCACCCCCAGCAGAGGTGCCCAAGCAGAGAAATCCCACCACATAATCTCCTTTGGCAAATGATAATTGAACAATCCAACAGGTTCTTCCTGAACCTCTGAAACTCCTCCTTGCAACAGGGGCTTTCAGACACCAGTGGGATCTCCCCCCTTTTCCCCTGAAATGCCACCCCAACATCAGGCGGTACACTGTGGATCTGTACCTCTGTACTTCTCAAAGCAGGAGTTTCCTACGCTTCCCATCCACCTCGTGTTTTCCCAAGATATATTTACACTTGGGTAACCACCCCAATGGGCAGGGGTACATGGGGCTTGTCTGAAATCCTGGCTTTCCAGGCCTCTCCAGTCGGCCTATCTGGGCTGATCTGGGGGCAGAAGAACAATCTAAAAAGGAAAATAAAACTAAATGAAAAGCCCCTCCAGATGACGCCATGACTGCAGGTCCCAGACTGACAGAAGGGACAGTTCTGAATTGGGGGGTTGGAGGGAGGCTGCCACAGAGCCTGGTCCACAAAGCAGGCTACGGGGGAAAAAGAAATTAAGCCAGGAGGGGTGCTTTTGAAAGCATTTTTTAAAATTCCTGCTGCTGCTTATTAAGTAATTAACTCTTGACTAGAAGTAGGCTGTCCCACCCATTGCCCCAGGCAATCTTCAATTAGGGCTGGGTCACCCCCTTCTAACTGGCCACCTGGGAAAGGGGCCTCCCCCACCCTCCCTGCCTCTGGGAATGTACTTGCTTCAAAAAGCCACAACTGGCAGCTGACCTCACAGCGGAGACTAGCAGCTCGGTCCTACAGAAAGGTAACGTGAGTCCCGTATGCATATACCCTAATTATTTTAGTAGTCACATTTAAAAAGTAATAAAAACCAGGCAACGCTAATGAGAATAATATAGCTGACATAATCCTACATATATCTACAATATTTTCATGTCAACGAGTCATCAAAATGGAAAGAATTACTAATGAGGTATTTTACATTCTTTTTTCCTCCTAACTAAGCTTCAAAATCTGACGCGTATTTTGCACCTACAGCACATCTCAGCTCACACTAGCCTCATTTCAAGTGGACGGGAGTCCGGGCGGCTAGTAGCTGAAGTACCGGGCAGTGCAGGTGTTAGAGCAGCCGGCCAGGGTCTGGCGCAGTAATTTCCAATCCAGTCACCTGAGCTGCCAAGGGGGGAGGGATGATGCCTTGAGCAAAATATGACATCCCAGCCCCACCTCAAAAGGCCTCAGTAAAAGGCAGCTGGCTTCCTGCCAAGTTCCGCTGCGGCACAAGCCGCCACCCACGCAGCCAGTCCCCACTGCCTCTCTGCAAGACTCATACCAGAAGGCTCACATTTAAAAAATAACCCACCAGCGTGGTAGCCTGGGATTTGTAAGCACAACAAGTAGGAGACCCAAGAAAGTCTCCCAGAGGCAGGTGGACTCACTGGGTGGAGGAGCAGAATGCCCTGGCCTACTTACCCGAGCCAGTCTGTTTGTCGATCTGGCCTGAACTTGGCCCAAGTGTCAACCCGGCCTTTTCCCTTTTGCTTTGTGCACCGTCATGAGCACCAACAGTGAGTGCTCTGATTCCCTCGTTTGTGAGAGGAAGACCGAAGGTAAGGTAAGGGGCCCTGTTTATAGTTGAAAGATGTTTTAAGAACAAATTATGGTCCAATGAGGGATATTTGGAACTATTCAGAGGGGTGGACACATTTCTGGAGCTATTATTCCCCTGTGGATATTCAGTAGGGCGTTTAAAATTTCCTCAAATAGGGCCCTTGGCAGCTGTCACTTTATCTCCCTCGCACTCTGGCCAGAAAGAAGCCACCTTTAACTTGGAGGAGGTGGCTGAGAGCGCCCATCAAACCCACAGCAGGTCACTCCCCACCTTCACCTGGGTTTCCCATGTTCTGGGATAATAAGTCTTTCTGGTTTAGCCTTCCATGCTGGGGTGCCTAACTGAAATCTCTCAAAGGAAAAGTCTGACACCACTATAGAAAAGCTCCCTCCCTTATCATTTGGAGAAAATAATTTAGGGCTGGGTAGATAAACATGTACAGGAAATACTTCTATAGAGGTCTTGATCCTCTGAAGATTAATAACCCACGGAACTGGAGACCAGCCTCAAACTCGGAGGAAATAGGCAAGTTATAAAAACAGGAAGAACGGGAAGTTTATTTTTGGATGAATATTTGTTCTAGTGAAGCTCTCGATACTGACAAAAACCTTGATCTGCAGGTCATTTGCTGCAGCTGAGCAGCTGCAGCGCATGTTTCCACAAGCTGTCCCACCAGAGATTTCCGGGTCTTTCTGGAAAGGGCCTCGCCCCACTCCTGCAAAACATCTGCCTCGTTGCCACTGGCCTGGGGACTCCTTTCTCCTTCATTCCTGTTGCTGAGCAGAATCTCCGGCCACCCTCTCCGCCTTCATCCCCCGGGGCCAAAGCTCGCCCACCTCTACCAGGCCTGTCAACTGCAGGGTTTGGGATCCACCAGCATGATTTGATAAGCCTCCCTTCCTGGACTGCTAGCCTCCCTGGTCTCAGCAGCCTCTCACGACCCCCACGCCCATACCTTCCACGGCTCCCCACTGCTTCTAGAATAAAATCAGACGTTCTACAGTTGGACAGACAGAGCTCTTTGCAATCTGGCTCAATCCACCTTTACAGCCCCATCTCCACATGCAGGAGTGGCTACAGGATTTGCGGGACCCAGTGCAAAATAAAAATAATTTATGGGGCCCTTTGCGCAAAAATTGAGAATTTCAGGGTGGCAACAGCATAAACCAAGCGTGGAGCCTTTCTAAGCATGAGGCCCTGCGTGGCCGCATAGGCTGCATGCAGCTGAGGCCGGCCCTTTCCATATGCCTCCCTCAGATGGACCCCAGAAGGCAACAGATGCTGCTCCTCCTGGGAGGAACTCTTCCACCTGCCCTCACGCTCGCCGAGACTCCTCGTCTCTCAAAGAAGACTCCAAGACAAGGAAGTCAGCTTCCAACCCTTTCAAGATGACCCAGTCACATATCCCTTCGCTGAGCACTCTGGTCACGATTTATATAATACGGTTAGTTATTTACCTATCTCTCCTCCACGCCTTAATCAGACCAAGAGTCCCAAGGCCTTGGGTCCATTGCTTAGTCATTCTGTGCCTTCCCCTCCCACCTTTTGTGAACAAAAGTCGGTACACATTAGGTCTGCTATAAATTTCTACTCAATGGCAACGAGGAATATTGCTCTTCACCTCTAACGGTCACTTACAAAGCCTCCTACAACCTTGCCAAGAGACCCGACAAAGGCAAAATTAAAAATTCCCTGAAGTTCTTGCTTTTACATAAGAGAAGCCCAAGTCCGGTGGAGACTGAATACACAATGAGCTTGAGGGCATCTGAACAGGAACTTCCATTAACTGTCATTATGAAACCTACTGGCCAGACACAAAGGCTGCCCCTGTTGACTTTGGCAGTGACTTCACAGGTGGCCTAGCTGGCACAGTGGCAGAAACCTCACCACCTTCCTGGACGCTGCCGGCACCATGCGGGGAGGAGGGTGGTGGTAGAGGGCTGGGAACTAGAGACCAGCACTGCCTTCTTCCACCTTCCTCCCTCTGACACGGGAGTGGGCAGAGCCCGGAGAGGAAGATGGCGATCGATGTTCCACTCGTTCTCTATCGCTGCCACGGGGATGTGGGATAAAGGGAAGAACCTTGGGTTTTCTTACCTAAAAACTTTAAATGGGATCCTGTTTCCCTTGACGTCCCTTTGGCGCAAAGCAGCAGAATGAAGCGGGAAGCAGGAGAGATAAATGATGATTGCTGCTCCCGCCTCCATGGGGACCTGCTTTATTATTCTTTAAGAGGAAGAAAAACATTGGAAATCCCAAATAGCTTCCTAAATGTTCCGGCACAGCTGATTTTTCCAGCAATTGTCTACGGATCGTGCTCGTGGGAGGCAGGGAGGCAAAGAGGGAGAGGATACCGTATGCGAAAGCGCAGGTATTAACTATTAGGAGATCTTCACTGAACTTAGTCAAGGAACCTTCCCCCTGCAACGGAGTGCTCAGTGACAGTGGCGACAACAGCACTAGCAGCCGCTAACATCTCCTGGGCCAGCCCCCGCTAGGTAAGGGCTGGGTCAGTTATTCTCCACCGCGTGGCGCTGGGGACAGTCTGTACTTCCCTTGTTGGCTGGTTTCCCTGCTTATTGTGTAGTTCCCACTTAAGAATGTAAGGTTGCCTGTGATCACGGAAGACCTGGAACGGCACTGCCGACCTAGGAAGGTCTTAATGTTATCATGAACTTGTCAAAAGTATGTTATCTCCATCTGTACAATATGGTCCTTGTTTTAGGGAGGAAGAGAAATCAAGTAACAGGGTCCGGCCGGCTGTGTAAGGAAGGACATTTCAGGTGTCGTTCTACATGTTCAGGGAACTCTGTTGTTTCAGAAGTCCCGGAAAGAAAAGCATCTTTTGAAATGTCTACTTTAGAGACCCGCTTTCCCTGCCACCCATCACCCAGCAAACAATTCCCATATGTGGCTCTTAAGGAGTCCTTTTTTTTTTTTTTTTAAGTTGAAGCTGGTTTTCATGTTATAGAAAAATACTTTGATGGTGAAGTATTCGGTGAATACCATAAACATTTAAAACCTTAAGGAGGAGGTCAGGGACCCTCCCACTGTGACAAGGTGATTTTGTGGGGAGTGTCCTACATGCTTTGTGTGGTGTGGGGTCTGTGGTAGGTGTTCGGTCCATGGTGGTTCCCTTGGTTTTAATCACAGAACACTGAAGACAGGAATTCCACAGATGGCTGCATAACATTCTCCTCCTTGGCCTCTATTTACCACCTGGGTTGTGCTTTCTCTTTAAGAAATACAGTCGCTATTCTCCAGCTAGGACCACCACAAAGGTAGGATGAACTCTTTCTAACAGGGGCTTCTGATTTTCACATCCAGTAATCTGTAACTTGATCAGTTAGTTTTACACAAAATACTGGCAAGTACATCCAGGTTGTCGTTTACTCAACAAAGAGCCAGACCTAAATATATTCAATTCTGATACCAGTAAGTAAAAACAATACAAAAGTTTCAAAACATATTGGTAAATGCTTCAAAATTACTTTTGAGGCGCTTGGGGAGGCTTAGGTAATGTGTGCACATGAGCTGCAGGGCATTAAGACCATGGCATTTGGTTAAGCAAACTCAGGACTGTTAACGCTATGTAACACAGCATGCATATTTTTCCAACTGAAATCTAACAGTTTAGACTGTTCATTAAAAATGCAAATTTTAACCTAAACACACACACACACACATATATGTTTATGTAAAAGGGGAATTTATAAATGCTGAAGAATGAGGGAGGGCAAATATCTAAGAGCCATCGTGAGTTGGCAGCGAGCTCATGTCTTGCGGACACCGGGTTTTAGTGCGTTACGCGGCCTAACAGAACCAGGCCAGCGCCTCGCCCAAGAGCTGTGCTCAGTCCCTCATTTTAACACAACATGTCCGGAGGAGAAGTTCAACCTGAGTGAATCCAGAGCTTATGAAACTCTCTGACTCTGAGCCCTCAAGGTAAGGATCGCGTGTCTCCCATTAGGGGCAGAGCCAAAGACATTATCAGTGCCCAACAAATGGCTGGATGGGTGGATGAGGTAATGCCAGCCCAGGGCACCATGTGGGCAGGCTGCCCTGCCCAGCCTGTTCTTGCCTCCCAGCTAAGGTACCTGCTCCTCCTCCATCCCAGGCAGTGTTCAAATCAGCCAAGGCCCATGGATCAGCGACTCCATATTTGGTGATTTCTTGAGCCCACAGCGAGGACCCTCACGAACAGCTCTACTGTTTGCCCTGGTGGGGGTGACTGTGAGAGGGACCTGGCCTGGTCTCCTCACTGGGGTGTTTACCTTGTACTCTTAGGAGCTGTTTTCAATGGGTCTGGAAGTCCCTCAGTCCCCTCCAAAAACTCTATCAGTGCAGACGAGGGACCAAAACCAGGGGGTGGAGGTAAGAAAGCAACTCTTCCCCCCAAAACACATACACACATTTTTCTGTTGTTCTTGATGATTTCCTAGGTACCCAAAGCAAAACCCAAACACTGAGCACCTAAGCCATTATTATAAATTTACACATTATAATATTAATTATTTAGACCACATTAGTCCACCCTCTGCCCATTCTCCTTGGCTTAGGAGTAAACTGCTCTCCTGGGCGGCCACCAGCTCAGCCCATACCTCCAGGCTGCGTGGGCAAACTCCCCGGGGGGTGCTGATTCTGGCTCCGAAGGTGGAAGGGCACATTCTGCATTTCTGAGCACTCCCCAGGGATGCAGGCCCCTCGGAGGCAGCTGTGAGCACCCAAGCTCTTGGAATCCTGGCCGGCCGGGCCTAAGCCCTCGCTCTAGCTTCTCCGGGCCCCTCGCTCCTGCCGTTTCCTCCGAAGGATGAGAGGCCCTTCCTGAGCCTCAGGAGTCCACAGGGAGTTTTCCCCGGTTCTCAGCCCAGCAGATGCCTCATCCCCCTCCCAGACAAGAAACTGTAAATGATATATTAGTCTTCCCCGCCCCCCACCCCCACCCCAAGGGAACATTTTTGCCTTGGGAAGCAGTCTTTGAACGCTAAAAATTCTTAAGACTCCCTGTGTTCACAATTAAGAAAGTATAATTTTGCTACCTCACTTCCCTCTTTACCTCCCCCAAAAAAGGGTTTTAAGGGGAGGGAAGGTGACTCATAGTTTTGAACTTTTTAGAAAGAAGGGGATAAAGAAACACACAGATTCTTTGAAAACATAACACACAAAGTCCAAATTTGAACCTCGTTCTAGTCATCATCGAAGTCCCCATAAAGAAATACCTAAGACTTTATTTTACTTGTCAAATAACAAATTTCTAAGATTTAAAAGCATAGAACGTTCCCCTCCCTCCCTAACACACACCTAAAAAGAAATGTAGATTTTAAGTCTCCACCTCACGGGAGGGGAATGCCAGTGCCCTCTCATTGTTCAACTAATGTGACAAAACAAACAATTAACCTGAAAGTCTGGCAGAGTTCTCAGCAAGGTACAAGTTCAGACAATAGCTGAAGGTATTTCTTTTTGGTACAGAAATGGAGTTGCTCGAACTTGAATGCACAGATTTTGAAGCTGGAAATTCTGCCAGAGTAAAATTGCATTATAAGGAGAAAAAAACCTGAAACACTTTTTTGAAAATCTGGAAAGTAAAGAAGTTTGAAGAAATGATTAAAACAGGCGAGCAAAAAGGATAAATGCGACAGAGATCACCACTGCTAACAAAGCGACGTGCAGTCAGGGGGTCCTGGCTGCGCAAAGCTGAGGGTGAATGCCCCGATGGCCATCGCCGCCCCCTCCCCCTGTTCGGACTCCTCCTGAAATGTGCTGAGTCCAGAACCCTCATGGAAGATTCCAACACCTACAGAAATGTCTGATGGTCTGAGCAGAGGAGCCAAAATCACGTTCAGAGAGCAGGATGGCTGATGAGCCAGATTAGGCAAAATAAAGGAAAAGGAGAAGTGTTTCCAGAAATAACCGAGGCTGCACCTGGACCCAGCCCTTTGCCACAAGATCATGTGGCAAAACTGAAAGAGCTCTATCACCAGAGGCCAGCAACTCTGCTATGGAAATCCCCACCACAGGCTCTGGACTGTTTCCTCTGTTCAAGGTCAAAGAAAGGCAGTCCTGGCCCTGGGAGGGCCTGCAGTGAAGCAGCAGTAAGTGGAGTGTGGCCCCACCTGTGGGTGGTAACGACAAAGCTGTCAGAAGAGGCAGCAAGAGTGGCTGGAGTGGGCGACGAGGTGGTGGTTACAGTCCAGAATCTGGACGCAGACTGCCTGAGTTCAAATCCAGGCGCTTTTTGAGAGCAGGAGGACGTTGGGCCAATCACTTAATCTCTCAGCCTCTGTAAACAGGGACTTGAAAACAGTACTTACTTTACAGTGCTGGGGTGATTAAAAAGTGGTAAGCACCAAAAGCAGTTTGGATAATACTGGCCACATGTAAGCACTATTTAAGTTTTTGCATATTCGTTTTTTTCCTATGTTTTCTAAAACAAGCCATATTAGTTTTATTACCAGAAAATTGACTGCTTTACTCCCACACAGGCCCCATCCGCCTGTTACGTGTCACTCAACGATCTTTGGCTCTTCCTGCCAAATAACACAAACTCATCTCAATATGCACACATACACACTAGAGCAGTGATTTTCAACTGGTGTGCTGCAAGAAGTTTCAAAACATGCGCTACCTATTTAGTCAGGGACACGGACCTCTTCTCCCTTAAGACTGTCAAATAAAAAAAAAATGATACTAGCTAACACAACTGCAGCTCTCTGGTGTGAATGCCCTGCCTTGAACCATAAATATATAGGTCATATAATAGATTTGCATCTTATTGGTTGTGTAGCATGATAAGGTTGTATCTGATTAATTCTTGGTACCAGAAATCCTTATATACATACAAGTATAGGCACCTGATTTTTCAAAAAGTCACTTTGGAGCTAAAAGGGTGGGTAATTACTATTATTACTTTTTTGTAAATCAATCAAAATTATACCTATTTTTTGGTTAGATTGGTAAAAAAAAAATTTTTTTGGTGTGCAGAATTTTGGTAATTAATTTATGTGTGCCACAAGCTGAAAAAGGTTGAAAATCACTACACTAGAGTGATCAACAGTATAGGGTGGCCCTTTCAGCACTAAAACCAGGGCAGTGCTGGGCAAACTGGAACAGTTGGTCAACTTAATATATACAGGAATAAAGAAAACACGGGTCGTGTCTTTAACATCACAGCTCAGAAACGACCGTGATCTGCGCTCACAGTCTGGGGGAGTTCCTCCTAGTTCTTTTGCTATGCGTGTGTTTTAGGCAAAATCTGGATCATGTTTATGTAGGTACACAGCTCTCACCCAATGCTGAGTTCTCCGTATTATTAATAATTCCTTCAAAGTACTGTTTTCTGAGGCTGCACACTACCTATCTAGTCATACGGATGGTCCATACGGCTTAACTACTACTGTGCTCATAGGGTCTCTCCTCAACATTTTCAGCTCACGTAACTTTGAACACCACTGCCCATAAAATGTTTTCATCTAATTATTAGCTTTAAATTTCTAGAAGAGAAATTTTTAGATAAAGATGAATTTTTTTTTAAAAAGTAATACATATTACCCAAATTGCTTTCCAGAAAGGGCACACTAAATTCTGTTTCCAACTGCAGTGTACGAAAATCGCCCCCTTGCCAAAGTCATACTAGCATTTAAAAATATTTTTCTATTTGATAACAGTTGAAAAAATGCTATTGTTTCATTTGCATTACTTTGATAATCTGTGAGTACTGCAGTAAAACTACTATTATGTTTTCACTGCATTGCTTTAATAATTTGTAGGTTAACTACTTTGTTCCATGTTAGCCAACTATATTTTTCTCTTTTAAGTGGTTAGCTTGGCATGTTTTCCAAGTATTAAGTTGTCTATGTCTCTACTGGATGTCTTAGTCTATTTTTGTAATTTTCTGAACTCTTCAGTTTTATATTAAGTCTACATATCATAATGAAGGTAATTTTTTTTGGCTTTTATTAAATTTGTCTGTGGTATTATCACACAAACAGAAGTTACCCTCATAACTTCGTAATGCCAAGTTACGTGAGCTGACAATGTTGAGGAGAGACCCCAGGAGCGCAGTAGTAGTTAAGCCACATGGACCATCCACATGACTAAGTAGTGTGCAGCCTCAGAAAACAGGACTTTGACACTTAACAGTGGCTTCCTCTGTAATTTCTTCCAATACTTTTATGTGTGGACAGTCCTTCCTTAAGAGATGAGTTTATCTACCTGTTGTGTTCTTCTAGCTTAAGGTTTTCATTTTGTTAATATTTACCTCATCGTTTTGAAATAAAATGTGAGGCAAGGTTCTACATTTGAAGGAAATCATAAAACCCATGGTACAATGGAGTTGTGCTGAAATGAGGAAATTGTTAGAAATTAAATCTGCAGGATACAAACTGGGGATTCACATGAGACCTACTCTCAGTAATGAATCAGCTCATTAAAAAGCTTTACTTGACAATGAATAGGATTCATCAGAACTGTGCCAGGGACATGCAATCCTCCTCCCCCCGGCCCTAGCCTTCCTGAGTGCTGCTCTGGAGGCCGTGGGCTGAGGGGGAGAAGCAGAGGGTAATGCAAAATGAGACAGAGAACCGGTGGGCTGGCAGGCCTTTCAGTCCCCAGACTCAGTGAGTGAGAGATTCTACCTGCCAGTACAAACAGGAAAAAGGAACCATGAGAGGCGCCTGTCAGGAGTTTAAAACAGATCTCTTCTCTGCCTCCTCATCAAAAGGCGAAAGATCCCACCTCAATATGCATACATACACACTAGAGCTGCGATTTGGAACTGGTGTGCCTCAAGAAGTTTCAAAACATGCACTACTACCTAACTATTTAGTCAGGGACACGGACCTCTTTTCCCTTAGACTGTCAAATAAAGCAATTTGGTAATACATATTACTTTCTTTTTTTTTTTAAGTTCATCTTTACCTAAAAATTTCTCTCCTAGAAATTTAAAGATAATAATTAGATGAAAACATTTTACGGGCAGTGGTGTTCCAAGTTATGCAGCTGAAAATGTGGACGAGAGACCCTACGAGCACAGTAGTAGTTAAGTCGTATGGACCATCCATATGACTACTAGATAGTGTGCAGCCTAGAAAACAGTACTTTGAAGGAATTATTCATAATGTGGAGAACACAGCACTGGGTGAGAGCAGGTTACAGAGCTGTGTACCTACATAAACATGATCCAAATTTTGCCTATACAAAGTCATTACAGAGATAAAAACAGGGCAGCACATTATTCAAAATAATCCTGGGTGTAGCATTCAAACACCTTTTAGACACCTGCACACAGGTGTGGTGCTATTGTGGGAAGCACCTTATGTGGGAAATGTGGCACCTCTCCCCAACCTTTCCCTTCACCTGGATCTCCAACCCCTCTTTCCCAAACCCAGTGAGGAGTCCAGTTCAACTAATATCTATGTGTTGAATGAGGTTTTTCTTTGTAATGATAATTAATAATAATGATGATGATGATGATGGTGGTGGTGGTGGGAAATGCCAGCTATAAGGAAGTTTTTTTTGGTGTTTCCTGGTTTGTGGCCCCCTTATCCAAAAAACCACCTCAAATATTCTCTTATACTAGGGAACAATATGGACTATTCTTTTCGGAGAATGAATGAATGAATGAATGTCCCAGGACAAATGTCTGATTTAGCTTTGTGTTCTCCACACAGTCCTGAGTATGGCTGAAAGTTGGTAAATATTTGCTGAGTGGAAGAACAAATTTTTGGAGAAAAGGCAAGAGGGAGTTACAAGCTTTGAAGAGTAAGGACCCAGCACCGTGGTGTAACTGAGCAACAGGACAGAGATGGATTTGTCCCGGGACATTCATTCATTCATTCATTCAATAAACGCTATTGCCAACTGTTAGGCTACTCTGCCACGGTGCACTAGAGATCCAGGTTCCAAGCCCAGCTCCGGCACTTGCCAGCTGGGAAATCTTAAGGAAGCTACTTATGCTCTGAACGTGGGCTCCTCATCTCTAAAATGGGCTCAAAGCAGTAAAAAACTGTTCCAGAACTACTAAGAATGTGTGAAAAGCACCCAGGCGAGAAAATTGTAAAATGTCAACCAAGAGTGGCTGCTACTTGGGGAAAAAAACCTCTCCCTGTGTCATTTGCATCTGCGGATGAGACATCTCCTAAGTAAATTTTAAAAGTCCAGCAAACAATTTAAATTCTCATTTCCTCTCAGGTAGCTAATCCGCCAGAAATAGATCAATCACAGCTCAACAACTAAGCAATTACACATCAGTAGGTTCGGAAAGATGATTCTGCAGATGAATCCCTGCTTTCAAACCTCACAGGCGTCTGGCAGAGGGAGCTGCTTTTAGAGGCCTGGCGCCCTGCACAGGCCTCCCGTCTGATGGAAACCAGGCGGCCGCTGTGAATGGACACATACAAGGGCTTAATGGACCTTCTATTTCCAAGCAGCCTCAACAACCCCCAAAACCAATAATTACCTCTGGGCCAAATCTGACTGAGGAACGCGTACTACGTAAAGATTTATTTCTTATCACTGTATGTTTCACAGACGTGGATCAAACATCCACCTGACCCACCTGAACTTGAAGAAAGGAGCACACCTGAGGGATCCAAGACATGGAATGACCAGGACTTGCCACCTCTAGCAATTTCTCTCCATCACCAGCTCCTCCTGAGGTATCCAGCCCACCGGCTGCCCGTCCCGGTGCCCTGCCGGACTCGCCTCATTCCATCTCACCTTCCTCTCCAGTCTCAGACCTAAGTGTTCAGTGTTGTTCCACCTGTGGCTCCACCGCCACTGTCTCCAGACCCTCTTCGCTTCCCACAATGCCCAGTCCACCCTCAGAGGCCCTCTCCCCACCTGTGGGCGGAATGTCCAAATCTGTCCCTTCAAGTTTGGAATGGGTTGGAAAGGAGGGTGACTTGTCCCCTGCACTGCTTAAACTCCCCAGTGTTCTCCCTAATACCTGTACCCTACAAGATGGACGTCAGAAAGCTCTGCCACATGGACTCCCTCACCTCCCCCATCTGCACCCCAACTGTCTCACATCCACTATTTCCTTTCCTCACCTCACTGTGTCACTGCTCTCTCTCATGGGCTCCTACAGTGGTGTGAAGACCTCTTTGCCTCTGACCTCAAGGCATCTCCCATATACAAAAGAAAAAGTCAACTTCTCTACACGTTTACTCAGTTTCCTTATCAGTAGAAGGGGGCATTGACAGCACTGACCTCATTGGGCTGTTCAGAGGATTAAATGACATTACGGGTGTCAGGTACCTGGCGCATAGTAATAAACTCAAATGTTTTTGACTTACAGTGGGAAGCACTGCTGTGGCCACGTCACACCCCATTAAAAACCTTCAATGTCTTCTGGCTGCTTGCAGAGTAATTAGCTCAGCACTCAAGGTTCTTTCTTCTCTCTGCCCCAAACCATGTTTGCCTAAACCTCACCTTTGAAACTGTAATACCGCACTTCCCTTCGAATGTCTTTCGCTCCGGCTGACGCCCGCTGTTTTAGAAGCCATCAGTTCAAGATTTGGAATCTGGATGTCTGGGGTTCAAATCCACTCTCACCCCTTATGAGCTTCCTTGGGCAAGTTATTTAAATGCTCCAGGTCTTAGTCTTCTTAGCAGGAAAGAAGTTGTTATGAGGACTAAAAGAGGTCAGGACAGCGCTACCATAGCCAGGTGCCTGGGGCATAGTGAAAACTCAATAAGCATCGATTACTCTTTCTTCCTATTCTCCAGCCATCCAATTGCCTTTACAGAGCCCCTGTGTTATCTACCTCCGCCTAAAACACACCCCTCTCTGCACAGGGAAGCCTATCCTTCAAGGCTCAACTCAAACAGCACCTACTGCAGGAGCGTGAACCTGAAACCACCCACCTAACTAATCTCCTTCCCCTTCTAACTACCTATGGCACGTGGCACTATCCTGCCGCACTGCATGGTCGGATCTCCGTGAGCTTGCCTTACTGCAAGATTTCCTTCACTTCAGCAGTCCCCAACCTTTTTGGCACCAGGGACCAGTTTAGTAGAAGGCAATCCAGATGGGGGTGGGGACACGTAAGGGGGGAACAGGAGGTGGGGCGCAGGCAGTAATGCACTTTGCTCCCTTGCTGCTCCCCTCCCGCTGTGCAGCCTTGGGGGAGACCCCCTCCCCCCAACCCCCACCGCAACCGTTTTACGTGACTGACAGCATTTATGGACAGGCCCCATGTCTGATTCAGCTTTGTGTTCTCCACACAGTCCTGAGTATGGCTGAAAGTTGGTAAATATTTGCTGAGTGGAAGAACAAATTTTTGGAGAAAAGGCAAGAGGGAGTTACAAGCTTTGAAGAGTAAGGACCCAGCACCGTGGCGTAACTGAGCAACAGGACAGAGATGGATTTGTCCCGGGACATACTGGATAAGTAAAGAAAGTTTTATTCCAAAGGAGCACTGGAGCCAAACTACACAAAGTGAGAGAAGTCAGTCTCCCTCTGTCTACTCCAGCTGAAGTGCCCTTGCTCCCTTCCAGAGCCAAAAGTGGCCACCATTTTAAACCAGTCATGCTGCCTCTGGGTGCAAACGGCCCTCAATGCTTCAGCCCCAAGGAGAGGGACTCACGTATATCATGTGCTTGAAAAATTAGATCTTTGATCCCAAGAGGCTATTCTAAACTTCTAACCAGGCCTGCGTGTTTAGAGTTCACTCCCTAAAAGCATGTGTTGGTAGCAAGTACAGCTGCATTCTTAATCACTTACACCCCACAACCAACTAAATAAAGATAGCGTGAGGAGGTCTGCCATATGCCAAATTCTTCTTTTAAATAAGAACACAAGAACCGTTCATGCAAGAAAAATTTAGTCATGACCATCGGAAAAGGAAACAGCCTTGACTTTTCTCTTTATTTTGAATGAATACCAAAGTAGGATGATTTCGATGCTGAAATAGATGCACACAACATCTTGGCACCCTCGTGTGCCAGGCTTATGTGATCTACGCAGCCTAGCCTCTGAGACCCTCGCCCTAACACTGGTGCATATCCTGAAGGTGACCTGGGCCTGCCGCAAATCAGCCCGACAGTAAAGCCAGTCCTCACTGCCACCACCTTGCACAAATAAGCAGTATTAGCTTTTCCCATTGGCTTCGTTTGTGGCTTAAGATATAATCTCTCTTTTCCCTTTACCCTACCAATCTATCAAGGCAAAACTCAATTTCTTTATCTTCTGTGAAGCTACTCTCAACTGCCTAAACCAGCGATTTTCAACATTTTTCATCTCATGACACACATAAACTACTAAAATTCTGCAGCACACCAAAAAATATATTTTTTGCCAAAATGACAAAAAAAAAAAAGGTATGATTTTGATTCATTCATACCAGACAGCTATTATTGTGTTGGCTATTGTTTTTGTTTTCTTGACAGTCTAAGGGAAAACAGGTCAGTGCCCCTGACCTAACAGTCAGGTATTGCTAGAGTGACAAGTTCTTGAAGACAGGAGTGTTGGCTAGGCTTCTTCAGACATGTCACTTCCTCCAAAGCACCTGACAGGGCTGTTCTCAGCGTTGTAGAGGATATACAGGCGTGAATACTTCTCTAGTGAGACCACTGCAGAAAACCCTTCTGGCATCAATTTTAGCGATTATCTACTGGCTCTCTCAGGTTTAGCTCTCTTAAATCACTCTGGCTCCTCCATACATCACCTCATCCCTCCTTCTTAAATAGTTATATGACATTTTAATTAAATCAAGATTTGGTGATACACAGCTACGACTATGTAAATCTTCAGAGCTGATCTTGTAAAATTTGATCGTCATATTTTCATTCTTATGGCTTTTTTCTATTATTCCTACATTTAAAAATGATCCCCTTTATCAATTTTTGCTTTGTTTTCTATGTATTAATTACTATTTCATCTACAAACTGGACCAGAAATGAAAACCATTGTCTCAGTAAGATCAAAAGCACTTTTGGTCTTACAGCCATCCCTTCTGGAACCATCCATCCTGCATTGCCCATCGAGACTGGCTGTTCTCAGGGATTAAATGTGGTTGCATTGCTGGGGCTTCTTCCCTTCATTTCCGTTCTGTACTCGACCCTCTTTCTTGAACTTCAAGGTCTTCTCTCTCTTTCTCGCTTGCTGACAGAACATCCTTCCCCTCCCCTGTTTTGGTGGAGAACCGCGTCCAGCCTCTAGGATTCTGTAGCAGAAACTAACATCCATCCCACCCCCAACTTTGCACCCACCCTGGCAGGCAGTTTGGTTCAAGCATTCTCTGCTCTGCTGCACCAGTGTTCACACATTGGCCTTCCATCTTGCAAAGTCTGGTTGATATCTCTCTCTGGCAAGTTTCTGGGTTTGTACAGTTTTTATTCCTTGCTGTCATTTTATTAGAGTTTTGGGAGGAAGCAGAGATATATACACTTGTTCAGTTTACTACGTTTAACCAGAAGTTAAGGACTGAATATTTACAAACAGAATTACAAGGTCAGTCACCATGTCTTGTACCATGTGTTTTTCCTTAGCCTCAAGTACAAAGACTTAAGTACCGAGAGCTCAAGAAGTCTTTCCCAGTAATGGTGGGTCAATATTTTAACTGAATGCTAATATTTTTAGAGCACTCAGATTATAAAACATAAAACAAGGAGAATACTAAAACCCACAAACATCTGTTAATTTTTCTCAGGTAACCCTAACAACACGCAGGTTTCCTAGGAGTTCGAACACCGCCAGGGAGACCGGGTGCTTCATGCAAGCCTGTAGTTGCAGGAGCTCACCTTTCCATATAGTTTGGAAATTGCTTCTTTACAATAAACTACACCAAAGCAAAACATCTTTAGGAATAGTATAGTTTATTTTATTATTTTACTTTTTGCTCACACAGCAGTGAATAAATAAATACCAGTGCTGGTAGAACTCAATTTCTTTGCATTTCAGATAAAGTCATTCTTTTATTCAACAAACAGTTCTTAAAATTCTACTATGTTCAGGTACTTTCTAGACACTAGTATACAGAACAGAAAAGAAAAATTGGTTCCTGCTCACATACAGGGAGACAGAATATATTTATAAATCACGGACAGTAGTAAGTCCTACACAGATTTAAAGTCAGGTGATGATGAATAAGGGGGGGGGGGGGGCAGAGATGGCATCCCAGGAGCTGACATTTAATCTCAGATACACTTGCTCTGACTGGCGTGGCTCGGTTGGTTGAGTGTTGTCCTGAAAGGCGAAAGGTCACTGGTTTGATTCCCATCAGGGTATGTGCCTGGGTTGCAGGGGGGTCCCCAGCTGGGGGCGCACGTGAGAGGCAACTGATCAATGTTCCTCTCCTCTTCCTCCTTCCCTTCCCCTCTTTAAAAATAAATAAATAAAATCTTTAAAAAAATGAAAAATAAACTCAGATACACTTACCAAGAAGGAGCCAGTGATGGGAAGAGCAAGAGGAACAGCATTTTAGTCAAAGGGAATGGCCAATACAAAGACCTTGAGACAAGAAAGAGCTTTCCTGGCATGCGGGATGATGATACCAGAGGAGCAGACGATGTGATACAGGCCAAGGCAAGAGCCCGGGATTGGTAAACCAGGTCAGGAGTTTCCAATATAAAACTGCTGGAAGGTTTTAAGCAACGAGAGACGTGAAGTAATGTGGTTTCTGTAAAGATCATTTGGCTACTCTGCAGAAAATGTATTACACAGGAGCAGGGGTGAGGGAGGATGCCAGAGGGCTATGGCAATGCTTCAGGTGGGAGACTGTGACAGACAGACCAAGGGAGGGAACTGCCCAGAGACAAAAAGGTCAATTTTGTATTCTAGGGGAGGAACAACAGACAACCCTGTTGATGGGTTAGATGCCGAGAGGCAGTGTAGGAAAGAGGGATCGAGCATACCTTGAGATGTGGGATCTGGACCGCTGAGTGAATGGTAATGTTATGTGTCAGGTCAGGGAAGGTTGGGGAAGTGGATGAAAGGTCTGTGTTGGACATTTAAGTTTAGATGCATGTTAGGCATCCATGTGGCAATGCTGATAGAAGCCTGGAGAAATCAATCGGTGAGTCATCTGCATACAGATGGCACGGAAAGCCGTGGTACTAGGTGGTGCCCAGGCAGGCCGGGAAGGGTGGGGGAAGGAAGAGGAAGACAGACAGAGAGAGGTTCAAGCCCCTGGGGTGCTCTCTAGCACCCATGGAGGTGAAGCCTTAGTGAACTATGCAAGCACGATCACGGCATCTTAAGACAAACTAGAAGTTAAACTCACACCTATGGTTACTGCCTGAATTACAGTAACACAAAGCAGCTGCATCTGAAGAAATTCTCTATGATTCAGAAATTATTAAAATCAATAGACATTGTATATACATGCAGACAATCATAATTAAGATTTTTATTTTGCAAGACTACAGAAGGTTTGCTTTAGTATTCACCAAAAAAGGATTAGACAATGATGCACACATATGGTCAAACTGAGTAACAGAAATGAATCTACCATGTTTGGGGCAGTTTACACTTCTGCCAAAGAACTTACTGGCGCAACCCATACTTTTAGCCAACACTGAACCCAACTGCATTTGATTTACATCCAAAAGTCCAAATACATTCCCAAAAGCCAAATATAAAGCATCAGACTTCACTCAAGGTCCACAGTGAATCCTGAAACGTCCAAGCTTCTAGGAGCGGCTAGACTTGGCAGTGCTGTATTAACCATCGGCAGGCCAAACTACGGCCATCCCAAGGTAACTATTTCCAGAAGGGACTAAGAAAAGCCAGCACTCAGAATAGATGTGCTAGACATCTTTCAAACACAAAGAAAAATATCAACACACTAAAGACAAATTGAAATCTCTCGCCACTCAAATGTGGCCCAAAGAGCAGCAGCTGCAGCAGCTGCAGCAGCAGCAGGAAACTTACTAGAAACACATGCTCTCTGCTCCTCCACCTAAGCTGCAACTCTGCAAGACCCCCTGGGTGATTATTCGCATGCGCATCCAAGCCCTGGACCAGGAGGCCGAGGCCTCAGGACACCTGCACCGCACCGCACTGGTCACAGAGATAATCACGTGAATATAATATTTGAACGCTTTACTCCAGGAGCAGTATCATAACCAGTTTTTGAAAGAGGAACATTTATACTAATAATTTCCCCTTAATTGTTTTAATGTAAAATAAAGTTAAGATCTGTAATCAAATATATTAAACATATTAATGAACTGCATGGTAACTAGGTACAAACAAACACAAGTACAAATAACGTGTCTCTGACCAAACCAAGTTGTTTTAAAAGTTCCTCTATTCTCTTTATTGCAATGGCCTAGCAGTCTCAGTAATGATAGATTTCTTGATGAGTTTTCTCAAGGCACACATATAATTGATTGTCGATATTCATTCATACAGTACCCCTTTTCATTCATTCGGTAGACACTGCTTGAACCCCTATCACGCCAAGCACTGGAAACAGCATTAAACAAAACAGGCACATGCCCTGCCCTTCTGTAACTAAGCCCTACTGTTCACGGATAGATGGACCTGGGGCCTCTGGCAGCTGGGGAGTTGACAGACCTCCCTCCAAGTTTGGCACACAAGATTAGGAGAAGCCAAAGGGTTCAGGGTACAGGTTGCACGCCTACAAAACGGCATGTCCATTTCTTACAGATGTGGGCACAGTTCAGTTATCCCACGCACCACACCCCCAGTTTAGACATCACCCTTTCTCTTCCGCCAAACAACTCCCTCCCTCCCCAAAAACTGGTCCAGGAAACCTTTCTTGGACCAACCTCACTTAGCTCCAGGCGCCTGTTCCCTAACAGACCTTTCACTCCCCGGCTTTCCCTCCTCTCTTGTGGCAATCTTTGGTATAGTACAAAGCTATAAACATGACCAGAAACAATAATGGTGATGATAACGGCAGCTTGCTAATATCTGCCATCTGCTTTCTTCTGTGCCTGGTGTTATCTCATTTTACTGTGTCTACATTAGCCCATTTTCCAGAAGAGAAAACTAAGTCTTAGAGCTTAAACTGCTCTAGATCACATGACTTAACGAATGGCAGAATCAGAACTCTAACTGCCTTCTTACAGCACTTTTCAGCTTGGTAGAGAAAAAAGATGAAGCCAACATAAAAATACTAGAGGAAGTCATTTTCCAGGGAGTTACTGAAATATCCTTTTTATCTTTCCTTTTATCATTCAAATAACAGTTAACAAGGGCCAGTTGCCATAAAAATCATCCTCAGTTTTCTCTCTTGGCTTAGATCTTATTTTATTCTGACCCCTAATATTTCTAGCTAGACTGTTTAAAATGGTGATTCTTTTCTCCTTCATCACAAATTTGTTATAAACATGAAGCAACTGTGAATGATCACCCAGATGAGCAGGATGAAAACGCCCCCAATTAAAGGCCAATCCACACACCTGAACTTAATGGCACTTCAACACCCCCCAGAAGATTAATCAGCACCACGGGGTCGCGAGACCACGAAGGCTAGTTTGTGGGGGTAATGCTGCGCTGCCATCTTCTCTTCTGTGACTCCACCTCGTTCCGTAACGATGTGCAGACATCTGGTTTGAGCCAGTACAGTAATTACATCTCTCACTCCGAACTCATTTGAACAGCCATAACTGAGCTCCTCTGCGAGTCCTCGGGCTGCTCTACCCTCACACCCAGAACAGTCCTGGTAGAGAAGACCCAGGGCCTCTTCGCTGAGTGGCTGTCCCCTCGTTTCCCTCAGGCACCCTTCACAATCACAAATGAATTCTCCAAGTGGACCCCACTGCCATGGCAGCACAACCTCCTCTCCCCTCCTTTTCTTCCTGGGCTTCCTTTGGATGATCCTTCCCTGGGGGGAGAGGAAGCAACCAGGCCAATCAGTCTCCTGCTCCCGGACCGTGTTACTTGGGTCTAACTCCCAGGCCTCGGTGTCCTCATCTGTAAAACGGTGCTTCTTTCAGGCCTCCATGTTGCGGACATTGCTGCCCTGGGGTCAGAAGGTCAACCGCCCCAAGCTAGCAGGTCCTCCAGAGCCCGGGCAAATGTCAGAACCACAAACACCACTTCAGAAGCAAAAACCCCCACAGCCTGTGCCCCCCCCCCACCAAAAAAAGAGAAACCAGGATTTCCTAATCCTCTCCACCCACAAGCTTTCTAATCCTTCAACCCCCTTCTTATAATTCACCCTCACAGCAGTCAAGAATAATTAATTGAACTATTAAAAACAAAGCAACACCAGGTTCACCTCCTTCCATCCTCCCCCAAGTCAAGGAGCCCAGTTTTGCTAGGTGAACTCAATATTTTGTCAGCTCATGTCTGTGCACAAGTTTGTCCCCAAGACTGCAAGGAGCATCTACAGAGACAGTGATAAGTGGCCTTATGCTCTGCACACCACACCTGGGATGTCCTGACTTTTTATCTCTAGGAAGGTTTTTTGTTTTGTTTTGTTTTTAAGGGAGGGGAGAATGGAACGTCAGGGGCAGGTAGCAACACACTTCAGAATGTGTTGTTCTTTCACCCTCCTCGCTGCCGAAATGCTCAACACCTAGCTGCCCTCTGCAGGGGCAGGATCTGTGCCATCAGAATGGTCTGATAAAGGAAGCCACCACTTCCTTAGAGATAAGAACCACCTTTCCCGAGAGCTCTGACCCACAGTGAGGCAGGGCCCTACACTAAGCCACGGGTCAGGGCTTCTGGTACAAGTCACTGGACACTACTTGGGGCAGTGGAACATTTAATCTCTTTTTCAAATGGGGCATTCGGCTCTTTTATTTATGGTTAGAAATCCAACAACAGAAAGTCTATGATCTCATAGATAATGTGAACTAACAAAGAAAAGAACTCTCAAATCACAACTTCTTAATAGGAACTCAAAGATGGCTATACATCTCCTTGAGAGTGTGTGTGTGTGTTGGTGGTGGTGGATGATTCATACCTCTGACTGAATTCAAGGAAAACACTCTGTGCAGTGAAAACCCATCTCATGATAATCTTTAGGGCCGTTCAACTGTCCTCATCAAATAGAAATATTCAGCATGAGGGGGCTCTGATCTGTTGTTAGGTGGCCAGAGATGCAGAACTGCAGGGTAATCAAAGAGGTGGGTGTGTGGCGTGCAAAGTTTCTCTCTGCACGGGGAAGGAGAGGGGATGCTGCCTACTTAAAGCAATTTTATGCTGAGTCTTTGTGTACAGTGACTGCCACACCCTCATTCACGTGCTTTGCAAAGCTAGATTTTGGTGTCTGGTTTGCTTAAATCAAAAGACCAACTTGTATTTATTCTCTCTGGCTGGATCACTTTTGTCCTTGTACCTGTGAAGACACTGGATCCACTCACGCTTCACCTTGGGAGCACAGGTAACTCCTCAGAACTCCATTTTGAGGACAGTTCTCCCTTGGCTTTTGGGACTGTCTTAAAATACTAACACAAGAGAGTGTAACACTCTGATAATAATTTTACTATCCAGAATAAATAATTTAAAATATTAAAAGCTGGGCAAGGAAGCCAGGGGACTAACAGGCCAAGAAAAAATAATGTTCGAAATGCTCACAATACAGCCGGTACAGAGGGTTACAATCCACCCACCCAGGCCACGCCCCCTTTCTTCTTTCTCCTTTCTCTTCCTGAGCCCCCCCCTCTGGCACCCAGTTCAGTCACAAATCCTTAGTACAGTCTACAAGAATCTTGGTGTTCAACGAACAATGGGTAAGTGGCCCTAGATCCTCCACGCCCATTTCACTCGGCTTAGACAGGATTTATCCGTCTGTTTTCAGCTCCAAAGACAGTTCCCTCACAAAACCAGTCTTTTGGGCTCCTCTCCTTTCTTGCTGGTTGCATTTCAAGCTGCTTATCACAGAGGCACAATCCTTTCCTTCTGTCTAGACCTCAGTCCCTCTCAACAAGGCTCTACGTTGAAACTGCTTTCCAGGTGCCAGTAACACCCACCTGACATGGATTAAGCACCTCGAATGTGCCAGATGCTGCAGCAGGCACTTTCAGGTGTTGTGTCTAATTGAATCCTCACAAGCCTCCTGTTACTAGTTGCATTTGACAGACGAGAAAACCAAAGTCTGGAAAGAGAAATATGCAATATAATGGGCCGAGTCCGAGTTTGAAACTAGTGTTCCCCCTATCTGAGGTTCAGACTGGTTTTGATGCTGCCACATGGTTCCTATAGGGATTCCTTGTACACCTTTCTCTGAATTGGTCAGAGGGCCAAGCAAATTGCTCTGACTGGAACCAGAGCCCCCTTCCAGCGCTTCGTGTACAAGATCCTGGCCTCCACTGCCTGGGATTGTCAGGGTTTTTTGAAATTCTTCATCAGCCCATAAGTATTGTCTTAATATTGCCAAAATATTAGCTTTCTTCATGACTCTTATCCCTGAATCCATACTCTACACATTTAACAGTGGCTGTCCCAACAATCACAGATGCCATTCACAGAGGACTTCTCCAAGGACCCTTGCGTTTCTGTACACACCGTCTGACTTACTACTCACACAGCAGCCCAGAAAGGTGACTATTACAGTCTTTTTTTTTTTTTTTAAGGTTTACTGTATTCTCAATTCGAGAGCATGAAGGGAGAGAAACACCTATGGGCTGCCTCTTGCACACGCCCCAACTGGGAATTGGGCCCGAAACCCAGGCGTGTGCACTGACTGCAAATCAAACTGGCGACCTTTCTGTTTCAGGATGACGTTCCAACCAACTGAGCCACGCCGGCCAGGGCTATGGTCCCTTTTTTACATTTGAGGACACCGAGGCTCTGCACGGTTCAGGTATTTACCCCTGGTCACAAGACCAGTAAGCAGCAGAGTGAGGTTCACACCCAGGTCCGTCTCCATCTAGGTGTGCTGTTTAATACAGTAGGGCACTAGCAACGCATGGCAACCACACACGGGAAGCCACCTGGTCGGAGTGAGATGTCCTAGGTGTAAATACACACTACATTTCAAAGGTGCAGCACCAAAACAACACAGAATATTTAATGCTTTTTGATACTGATTTACATGTTGAAATGATCATTTTGGGATTACTTAAAAACATTAAAATTAATTTCACCCGTTCCTATTTACTTAAAAAAAATTGCTACCAGAACATTTAAAATTACTTAGGTGGCTCGCGTTGTATTTCTAGTGGACAGCACTGGTATAAATCCTACGGTTTTTACCAAGAAGCCCTACTGCCTCTCTACAGTAACACTAAAAAAGAATAAAGCCACCTTGACAGCCTCACATCTAGTAACAAGAATTTGGTTTCCCAATGAAGACTTTAATAATTTTAAATGGAAAAAAAGTGTCACTCCATGCGCCGATGCCTAAGACCCCCGGAGGAGCCTGCGCAGGGCTGTCCGGCTTCCCTGCCGACGCCAGCCCGGGTTCTTTAGCACATTCACAGCAGCTGATAAACCTTCTCAGACAAGAGTCTCCTTTTAAAAATCGCTAACTGTACTAACTATCCCAGTTCTTAACCTCACTATAGAAAAAAATGGTTCCCAAATCAAGAGAACCTCGCTTTCTTCCCCCTAAGGATGAGGCATTTGTAGGTAGGGAAGCTGGGTTGAAAGATGTCATCACTGGTTCTACAGTGAAACCGGACAGAGCCTGTGTAGCACTGCCATACCTTTCCTCTGAGAAGCGGTTCTCGGTGCAGGGCACCTCGCTGGCGGTGCTGGAGGGCCTGGCGCGGTTTGCCCTAGAAAACCCCCCCGCTGAGGCTCTTGACCTCCAGCAACTGCTAACCTAAGGGTTAATTCTCTCTCAGGGTTTTCAATATTATGTTATAATAATCCTCATCAGCTGCAGGAGATCCGCTTTTTAAAACTGATTGCCTTCTGCGTGCCAGGCGCTGGGCTTGAGCATGTGACCCACGTTCCCTCATTTAATCCTCCAGCAGTTCTTGGAGGAATTCCTCTTTGCGAATGAGGAAATCACAGCCCTGGACCCAGCCATGGCTTGTTCAACAGCAGGCTCTGAGAGCAGCGCTGAGGAGGGCCCAGTGTCCCCACCTTTTCGCTAGCATTCCTATGGTATCCCTGATGCTGGGGATTCAGTCAGTTGCAAAAGGGCTACCAGGGCAGCATTTCATAGTTACTTAAATTACACGCTTTTAAACAGCACTCTTACAGGATGACATGACAAATGGCACTTTTACCTGTATGCTGTAACAGGCCACACATGCAAAGCTTATGTGAAGTAACTAGTTTGAAGGGACTTGTAAAACTAAGCTACAACTGGGGACAAAAATTACAGCTGCAATGTAGGCATGAACAGCTCACTTCCATGCCTTCATTAGCTTCTGTCTTGGTGTTAATTGACTTTGAGTTAAGTGCCTTTCATATAAATAGAGGAAAGCTGACCTTTGGAGGGCTGGTGACTTGTTGTGTAAATATGTCTTTATGGACTTCATAAAATGCAGATTGTGTAAACACATACTCAGGAACTATTAAAAGCACTGGGTGGCTGGAGCAAGGCACAAAGCTGGCCTTTAAGATTCCTGAGTACTCAGTCCTTGGACATTTAAGAAAATGAACATCAAAGAGGTCATTACAGTTTAGGAAGCAGATCTCAAACTCTGGCCCGCAGGCAGAGGAGTCACCTGGGGAGCTTTTCAAAAATGCAGATTCCCTGGGCTGCACAGCCAGACGGGCTGGCCCGGAAGGTCTGGGCCGGCCGCAGACCTGTGAGTTTTAACAAGCCCTCCAGGTTACTGACTCTGAGTAGGTGGCCCAGAGCTGGTTTCGAAAAACAATGATTTCAGTGACACGGGCAGCTCACTCACCTTCTTGCCTGGCCTTCTGCACCCCTACCAGAGACTACCACCCAAGGAATCCAGAAGACCAGAGTCCTTCACCTACAAGTGGGGAGTTCCTCTGGAGCAGGGGGATACGCTTCCCCATCCCTGCCCAGCACACCAGGAGACAACAGGATGCCCTCTCAAAGGGAGAGAGACCTGGCTCCTCTAAAGGCCACTGCAGCTGACGGTAACTGACATGGATTAAAAGGAAACTCAAGGGTGCAGGCTCAGCACACGCGGCATGTATTATCCACGCAGACAACCTGGTGCCTTTACCCTGACCACAGCCCCAAAGCCACCCTAGACAGCATTAAGAGAAGCAAATACCCACGTTATCTAAGAGTCTGGCATCTGGAAAAGCACCTCCAGCAGTTCTAGGCCCCCATTTGATGAAAGACATGGTTGAACATAAGCACTGATAAGGAGACCGAGATGACGATTAGCCTGAGGAAGAGGAGCACGGCCTTCTTATACCAGGAGGGAGATCAGAACAGGGAGCTGCCCGTCACTGCTGCAGAGAACAGTGGTTCCACAGAAGAACTTGCTGACAATCAGAGCTGCGCAGCATGATGTGGGTTCCTTATCACGGAAGCGTCCAAGCAGAAAGTGACGGACCATCCGGCGGGGTGGAACAAGGATACATCTCAGCTCCCTGAATTCGTAAAATCTTAAGATCCTGTTTCGGTGGGGTGGTGTGGGGTGGGGGAGGAGCAGGCACCTGTGTGCTTTCACAGGAATAAATGCACCCTCGACCACGAGTAACCTTGTCCCCAAAGCTTATCAGAGAGGTTCATTCCCACATTTGCTTTTTTCTACTAGATCTAGAGGTTGGCAAATTAAGTATCAACTGTGGTGACTTAAGTCTGCCCAAGGCCAGAAAGTATCAACTCTGTAAACAGTTTATGAATGAGTACAGATTTTCAACAATCAAGAATGACTACTTGTTGGTAAGACTTATTGTGTAGTTTTATTGAAAAACTCACAAAATCCACATAAGAAGTTGCTAATATTACCACTCTAGACACACTAGGCAAGCCAATTTACACCAACATGCTCCTAGTAAAACTACTTAAAGAGAGAAACATCAAGTCTTAAAAAGAAAATCAAAACTATGAACATTAAAGTGAAAACAGGCTTAAGGATCAACAACTGAATCTAAAAAGCAAAAACAAACTAAGCAAACGACCAGAAAAGGAACAGAATCGCAGAAATGGAGATCATCTGGAGAGTTATCAGCTGGGAGTGGGAAGGAGGAGAATGGGAAAAGGCGCAGGGGTTAAGAAGTGTAATCGACAGGCACAAAATAGACAGGGGGAGGCTAAGAATAGTATAGGAAATGGAGAAGCCAAGGAACTTATATGTACGACCCATGGACATGAACTAAGGGAAGTTATTACTGGAGGGAAGGGGGGTACCGGGCAGAGGGGGGCAAAGGGAAAAAATTGGGACAACTGTAATAGCATAGTCAATAAAATATACTAAAAAACAAAAAACAACAAAACCATGGATGTGAAACGGGAGCTTCTCAAAGAACAAGTTGGTTTCTTTTTCTCACAGTGCACGCACTGCAGCACATATGCATTCTTACACGTTTGTTTGAATTAAGTGATTCTTAATTTCACCTGTCAGGTTATGAATGCTCCAAATGGGAGGAAGGGTTGACTTGCTCATCTGGTTTTTTTACACGTGTGAGCACAAAACACATATAGTTGTTAAAACCTCTGAGGTTGGTCTTTTTGCTTTCCCTGGGAACTTCCAAGGCTCTGTGGATATGAATGTCGCTCGCCCAAGGCCGTATCCGTTGTTCACAGGTGTGCAAGCTTCCCCTCAACCAGCTCTGCTGTTGGCTCTGAGAAACTGTTCAGGTCTCTGGAACTTTCTCAGAGGTTCTGATCCCTTTAGCATAGCCCTGGCCTGGTAGCTCAGTTGGTTAGAGCATTATCCCGATATGGCAGGGTTGCAGGTTCCATCCCAGGTCAGGGCAGGTACAAGCAGCAACCAATGAATGCCTAAATAGTGGAATAAAAAATTCATGTTTCTCTCTCTTTCCCACCCTTCCTCCCTATTTAAAAAAGAAAAAAGAAAAAAAAAGACACATTAGTATAGAAATACACATACTTGGTCAATTGTAGGAAACTTTAGGAGATATATGACTTTGGGCACTCTTGCCTATTCTCAGTCTATTTGCCTCAGGAAGCCTGCAATCTACAGGAGAGGATGTGAAGTAGACTGGCATCTGAGGCGCACAGGCCCGGGCAGTTGCATTCTGGGTGCGATTTTTCTGGAAAGAAGTCTTTGAGTTCTTATGAAGTCATTAATTGACTTTGGTCCCATTTCTTTGGTTTAATGTTGTTGATACTGTTTTTAATTATGGTAGAATACACATAATAGAAAATTTACCATTTTTAACCATTTTAAAAGTCTACAGTTCACCGAGATTAGCACAGTCACAATGTTGTGCAAGACTGTCCCATTTTAAAGTGTGTCCTTTACGGTTTCTAAGATAGGAAAACAATTGTTTAGCCTTTCTCACATTTGCATGTGGTGCCATGCTTCTTCTGGGTGACGTAACAATCTTAAAACCTGGCATGAATTTTTGTTAGAGACATCTGTGTCAAGTCAATGTATTTTCATTTCTAGGTAAAAGCATGTGATTCTATAATTGTTTTCCTTCAAATGTGAGCAAACACCAGTGCCACATTAAAATAGCCAAATTAGTATCCTAAAGGCTTCTGTCTTACATCCCCCAGGAAAACTTCTGAAAAAAATTAATAGGGACTTCCAGGTTTCAGCCAAACCTTTTAAAAATATAATAAAAAGTTATAAATGTGCACAACTGTAGGTGATTTTTTGGTGCGCTTTACGATATAAAAGGCATCTTAGATCAACAGTTAGATTTTTTTTTTATCATCTTGTATGATCTCACTTCACATTAATTTGGTATCTTCCTCCCCAAGAAATTATTCGCTAACTGGAATGAAATGGAACCTAGAGGAAAGGGTGGGAAGGGAAGGACCAACATTCCTCCGGGCATTCTGATCGCTGATATGAGTGTGTGGCCTTTTGAATATCCTCTGACGGACTACTCAGGACTGACACATAACATTATATTAGTTTCAGCTGTAGAACACGATTCGCTATTTGTATACAGGGTCCGCCACAAATAATGCCCCTTTTTCATTACAAAATCATAAGCATGTAATTCTGTAATATAGTATCACAGAAGCACACCATATGACATTTTAGGTGAAATGTTCAAATTAAAAATAAAAATTATTACACCCATATTATTACCCTACCAACCACACTCAAGCAGGCATTACTTCTGCCGGACCCTGTATATTGTGAAATGAATACCACAGTAAGTCTGGTTAACAGCTGTGAGTCACCCAGGGGGATCGGGATCTTTAAAAAGAGTCAATGTTTCACCCTGGCCGGGTGGGCTCAGTTGCTTAGAGCATCATCCCGTACGCCAGAAGGTTGTGGGTTCAATTCCCGGTCAGGGCACATACCTGGGTTTGATCCCCAGTTTGGGCACGTGCAGGAGGCAGCTGATCGATGTTTCTCTCTGTCTCTAATCAGTGAACCATACCGTTGGGTGAGAATTAAAAAAAAAAAAAAAAAGGCAATGCTTCCTGGTCAGTGCCATCTTGGTTGGTAACAACCTTCTTCTAAGGTCCATTAGAATCTCCTGGATTTTTAAAATACTAACACAGGGGACAGAACGAAACTCTCATTCAATTGGTCTAGGGAGGAGGAAGGTAAAAGTGCAAAGAAGGAAGTGCGTAGAAAGCATCCCAGGCCAACACCGTTGTGTTCCCTTCTCAGGGCCTCCTGTTATATTGATAAATTGTTCTTGTTGGGACAGTTGGAGGAAGGGTTCTCATTTCAGGCTGCAATGTCACAGGTGGGGAGCTGACCACAGCCAATTCTCCTGGTCACTGAGGAATCTGGAACAAGAGGAACGGGGAAGGAGGGGATCTGCACGTAAACCATTTACAACCAAACCACTCCAACCGTGTGGATGATCCAGAACTACTGGGAGGAGAGGCCTGAAACTGCACAACAAAATCTTGAAGCTCACAAAGGGCCCTTTTACTCTATGAGTAAGACAGTTGCCCAGTGGCTGGGGATTAACAAGAGCAAAACAAAAGGCAAGGGGTACAGAACCCCAAGGAAATTTTTGTTGGAAGTATGAGTTTCCTATCCTACACAAGCAGTGTGAATCTTGTTCTCCCAGGAGGTCCTGACTGAGAGCTGAAGTTTCAAAGCGGGAAAGGAAAATGGATCAAGTCTTGCCACGGTCAAGTGGGCTGTGTCCTCCCAGGCTGCCTCTGGCTCTCAGGAATGCTGTCTTGGTTTGGGGACCGTTTTCATTCTCCCTCAAGCCTAGGTTTCCATAAGCCCTTGGCCACAAAACTTACTAAGCTGTGTGATTTAGTACAGAGGATGGTCGCAATTCTTTACCAGAAGTTAACCTATGGGATGACAGCCTTATTAAAAACTTACAGTAAAAAGCTACCATAAAAATGCTCATTATCTGACCAGCCAGTCAACTCTTCTCTTCCTTGCTTTGTTGTAAAAGCACCTGTTTGCTTTAGAAGTGCTCAGAGTTCTCACATGAATGTGCCATACCGCCACCCCTCCCATCCTGACATCCTCGGACCCCCACCCCAGGAGACCTGCATATCAAGTCTTACTTCCTGCTGTCTGTGACCACACCACCTTGGCAGTTAACATCAAAAACAAACAAACCGGGAGAACAGAAGGTGCCGGAGCTAGGGAGGAGGAACGGGCATAGGTAATGTTTCATAAACTTTTTTGTGCTGGTGCCCAGGTACAAAAACCTGGGAATGTCTCGTGTATTTCAACTTTTCATTTAAGGACTCATCTTCTCTCTCCCAGGGTAGTGAGCTGCAGGAGGCCCTACTCTGCGTCCCCTCCCTACCCTCCTGTCCCTGAAACACAACACATGGAAGCCATACCTACCTGCCACCCACAGACGAGCCACACAGGGACAGCATTTGTCAAGCTCATCTCAGTCTCACACAGGGGCTAATGAAGACTAGCATTCTTTCTGTTCAATACTGATAGTTCACCATTGAACATGGGCCACATTTACCTGAACTGAGTAAGTTACCATCGTCTTTCCGATCTCGTGAGGTTTCAACAACTGGAGGGTAGCAGTTATCATGAATGTTTAACACAGCACCCTACACAAGACTGGAATCAAAGTCAGATGACATCTGCTCGCTGACATATCCCAAAACACCAACTAGCTGTGCGACCTGGGTTCATCACTCAGCCTGTCTGGATTTACATGTTAAAAAAGGGAGCTGAACTGGTATTTCCCTAAAATCCTCTCCAGTTCTACAATTTGATGGTCAAGCTGCAATCATTTGACTCTACTAAGAAAGGGCAATGTAACCTCTACTTCACACGGGCAATTTCAGTTAACCAGTGCTGGTTTCCTGCAGAAGTAACAATATTGAGAACAAACAAAAAACCTCACTTGGGTTATTACCAAACTGTAAGTTTGATCTACAAAGTAAGTTGGTTAATGTTGTTCTGAATTTCACAGCCCCCTTGGCCGTCTTCTAATCAACAGAATGACAACCTCTTTGGAACAAAGGTTTCTACAGTAATGCCTGTTGCATTTCACTAAAGCCAGAGAGAAAAGTCCTGCCCAGATAAGGCAGAGCCAGAGCCACTAGTGGCCTTCCTGACTCCAGCCTCATCTGCACCCTACCCTTTAACTAGCTCAAACTTATCAATATGTCACTTTATCATTTCTTTGCTTGTAAACCTTAAGCAACTCCATTCTGCCTAAAGAACAAAAGTCCAAACACCTACTTTGTTAGCCTGGCACAGAAGAGCCTCCTAAATTTAGCCTCAGCCAACTGGATCAGCTCTTTCTCTGGGCTTCCCAGAATGAGCTGGAGCTTCCCTCTCTATGGAATAAACCTTTGGCCACAAGATGCCTCCTCCCTCGCTTGCCTGACCTGCCCCTCTCCCCACAAATACAACCGCCATCTTCAGATGAGTCCTTTCAAACTCAAGCCCCATCGTGTTGAAAGTGAACAGTCCCCAGGGTGGTGTAGCAAGAAGTATTTTAATTTCTTCTTTGCATTTGTTTCTATTTTTAAAAAGAATATTATACTAAAAATAAAAGTTTTTTTTAACACGAGCTGTCCTTGAAATATTTGGAACCAGAAGAGCTCTTTAGTATTGTATTATCGAATCTCTATATTTTAGAGATGAGAAAACTGAGCCCAGAGAAAAAGCTATTGCCTAAGGTCCACAGACTCACTCCTCCAGCTCTCCCTCCTTTCATGAGAAGATGCAACTTCATGCCAAGTCTCTAGGGGAGATGTCCCGACGCATTTTCAAGTCCACTGCATCCACCTCCAACTAAACTGGTCCTCTGCCAGGGGTGTCCAACCTTTTGGCATCTCTGCCCCACACTGGAAAAGAAGAGTTGTCTTGGGCCGCACATTAAATATACCGTAACACGTCATCACAAAAAAAAAAAAAAATTCTCATAATGTTTTGAGTAAATTTACAATTTTGTACTGGGCCACATTCACAGCCATCCTGGGCTGCAGGCCGCAGGCTGGACACCCCTGCTAGACCTTTCACCCAATTTATCCAGCAGCAGAGGTACACCCTCTGCACAAGCCTCCCCTACAGAAGGATCCCACTTCTTTTCTTCCATCCAGAATGAGGGTCACAGCAATGAGTCCCAACTTTCTAAGTACAGATACTCAAAGGGAGAAAATTCAGGGACTAGCCCCTTCTCCCCAGGGATTATAGTTGTGCTTTTTAATAACTGTGAGTTGAGAAACATACGACAAACATCCACAGTGAATCAGTACTTTAATGAGGTTGTATTTTATTATTCCATAAATACATTGAAAGAGAGTAACACATCTATGTGGGTGACTTCATGTATTTGGTTCACAAACAATACTTGGGGTGCTTATGGGTTCCCAACCACTTGTTTGGGAACTGCTGAGTGGCAGCATCAGTTCAAGACTTCAGAGGGGGTATCTAAATGCTAGGGATGGGCCACAAGTCTATTCCTTCCTCTGAAACAAAAATCTACAGGCTAATGAAGATACAACCAGAAAGGGTGTCCAGTCAACTCACCTTGGATTTCCCATTTCATTAACCTCCGTGTTGGAGATATTACCATCACAGGCGTTAGTATATTTATAATGTCTTTTTGGGGGACACAAAGGATCTCTCACTGCAGTCCTCTGGTCTATTCTTAGTTTTCCTAACAATGCTGCCGGAAGAAGACCCCATTCCAGATTCATATTCCAGTCTCTTCCCATCTCTCACCAGGAATTATCACTAAAGAGGAAGCACTGACAAGTGATGGGTGATTTGCATTTTAACCCTATTCAAATTTGGGTAAATGGTTTAATATGCATGCTAATATTCTATCATTATTCCAATTAAGGAAACTATTATGTTAAAGTGTTTAATCAGGAGAATTAGAAAGAATTCCAGACACCTAAAATTAACCTCTAATAGTCTTGACATTCATTTCATTTAAGTGCAATTTGCCAAGTTATAAGCAACTCCCTTCTTACTAGACTTGTGCTTAGGCACGTGGGGATTCCTGATAAGACCTAAAAGCAATTCATTTCCTAACTAGATTGCTGTCTAAAAGAATAAACTAAAAGGACTGCAATTTAAATACAATCAAATCCCCAAGCAGCCACATTCCAGAAGACTTAAACATCATGATCTTGATCCCCAGGAACAACAATGCAATTCCCATCAGAAACAACACAACCACTTCCTCTTTCTCTGACCTCCTCTGTTTAATTACTTCCTGTGATTTCTTCTAGGGCTGAGCATGCCTGCTTCCCAGGGCAGCAGGCTTTGCACACAAGCCTGATTTGTCTGGAGGGCACAGGGTGCCAGCTGACTATCAGACATTTACAAAGTGCTAGGACGTCGTTGTGTTTTTTTTTTAAGTGATGGAACTTTTAGGTCTCCTTGCATTCACCAAGAACTTTTTTTAAGCCAGAAGAAAAGAAACAAACAAACAAAATACTCTCTGGAATATTCCCATCCAAAATCAAGCTATACCTCAAAGCCAGAAGTCTTGCCAGGAAGAGAGTAGGACAACCGCTTGATCAATTCTCTCTTAGTGTGTGTTGTCCAATGAGTTTCCTCAACAGACTCCAGAGGCCACCTATGACGACACAAACCTGGCAGCTGTGAGCTCACTATCACCACAACCATAGAAAGCCCTTGCTGTTCAAAGGGTGCTCCACGGGTCAGCAGCACCAGCAGCACCTTCAAGTTTGCTAAAAATGCAGAACCCCAGGCCTGACCAAAACACAAGCCGCATTTTACAAGATTCCGAGGTGATTCCAAGGTGATTCCCTTATATGTGTTCAAGTTTGGTCCTCTTCTCAAACAGGTAGGCGGAAACGCAGGCGCAGAAGAATATTGTGCTTTGATAGCCTTCTGCTCACACACACTTTTTCCATTAACACAAAGGTGGTTAGATCTCTTTCCAAAAGAGGTGTCCGTAGAGCTGCTCTTTTATCTCAGTACAGAAAAGGCCACCTCAGTGGGCACTGGTTCTCTGGTTCCACAGAGCTATACAGGAATGTGAGGAAATGTCACCTCACAGTTTTGAGGTATTTACAGGAGTCTGAGTTCTAATTTCACTCACTCAACAGTAATACAAATCAACCTCCACACAACACAATTTCTTATGAGAAAACTGAGGCTTTGTGAAATTATAATACATAATGTTTTGTGAAATTATAATACATAATGTTGTTCTACAGACATGGATCTGAAGTCAAAGGATCTGCGTTAAAAATAAGTCTTGCTGTGACCCCAGACAAGATACTTACTTAATCTCTATGAATCTTTTCCTTGCCTGTAGTTTGGAGACACTTGGGTGTTGGACATATCCCATCCACGTGTGAGTGTGCAAGTACTTGCCCACACAACATACAATCCCCTTAAATATAACTTGTAGAACTTGTTAGGGGATTCTATTCCCCCACCCAAATCTGGGAATTCCAATGCCTACAGCTCTAGAAGGAACCCTGCAGAAAGAGGGGAAGAAAAGGGGAAACGGCTCTGGCCATCGAGTCAGTCAAGCATCAAGGCAATGCTATCCTCTCGTCCCCTTACGGCGTGTGAAAGCGCCCACGACTCTAGAGAGTACGCTCCCTGGTGGCGTGGCGATTAAAGTCCAAGTACGTTCCAACGTCAGGTTCTTTAGACTTAGAATCTACCACACTCGCAAAGGACAGCTGCAATCTAGTGTCTTCTAATTCTCCTTAGTGTAAAAGTCATCTAAGAATGGATGGTACAAGATGCAGAGCTGCTTTACGAACAGCAGACTCCTGATCTAAAGCCTGTGGACGCACGGATGAATGAGAAGGCCACCGTTAGGCCTTCGGGGCCAGAAGGAACATTGGACCCGCACACACCACCCTGGCAGAGCAGAGTTGTTTTGGAATTTTGAGCCTGAGAAAAGCCACAGATTTGATTTCATCTATTAAGCAAAGGAGAGAAATTTTATTACTATATTAAGACAATATTCACACTTATGTGGCTTTAAAAGGTCTGGAAAAATGAGTGAAATTATTGAGACGTTGTTGATTAAATTAAGCCTCTGGTCCAGCATCCGCTTTATTCCTTGGCTAGAAATATAAGTTGCAAACACCAACACAGCATGCAAGTAGACAAAACAAGTCATAAGCCACCTTACTTCTACGAGAACCCTGGGCTCCATCCATTTCTACAAAGACTATTGATTCCTGTTTTAGAAATAATTTGAATGCCATTGGTAGTATGATTTCTAGACCACAGACAGGGATGGCAAGAGCGCCAAGGAGCTACTAGAGGTAAGAACACTGACAGTAAGAAACAAGGCAAGCTACTAAAAGACATAAAAATCTCAAAAAGCATAGCCAATTAGGATCATTAAGGGGCCGGCCTGGGCATTACTGGTTATTATAGTACAAAAACACAGCTGCTGTTCTGGAGGAGCCTGCCGGGACGGTCGTTTCCAGGACTGGGAAACCAAATGAAAAGCAGAACGTGACTTCTAGGCTCTCATTCTCCCACAAACCCCTTGAGCAAGTCACTTCAATTCTCTTAGGCATGAAGTGAGAGCCCCGTTTCTTGCCTCAAACGGTCTCTATGAGGCTACCACAGTTCATGGCTATCCTCCGCCTTGTCAATTCTGAAAACAAATGACGCATTGCTACATGATGTGTGACCTACCAGCGGTGGATGAGTGCCACTGGTTTCCCAATTCATCAGGTGCTGTGCTAAAATGCTTTACATTTCCCCTTTTTAACAGCTTATGAAGTAGGAAGCAGGATGAACTTTGATTACATTAGCCCAGGACTCATGGCGTAGGACACATTCCAGGGCCCCTGAGTGCAGAGAGCCAGGGCAGGGTGTCACGCCAGAGCTCCTGCTCCCTCCACTCCTATGTCGGAGGCCAGCCCTTCTGAAAAGCAACCTCGAAGTCTTTTTGGATGTAAGTACAATGTGAATAACTGCTTAAAATTCTATGTAAGGTAAAGCCATTTTTAAATTAATGATTATTGACTTTAACCAAACAGTAAACATTTGCAGAAAGACTACTATGGGCTCAGCAAGCCTGAAAGGATTAATAAGCTATTGTTCCCACACCTAGAAGGGCAGATAGGTCAAGCTTCCTTGCAGTTCTCAGAGTGGGATGCAAATACAAAATAAACAATGGGCTTATCTGAAAAATCAATGCTGGGGGTCAGCACCAAAGCAATGCACAGAGAAAAAGAAATAAGAGAAATAAATAATGAAAATGAAAAGACAAAGCTGTCATTACTAGATGAACTTGGAAAGACAATTTTAAAACTTAACCTGCTAATTAAGTTTTAAACATTTATAAATGGACCACGGGGGATAAATATATCTAAGAATGAAAACACCCAGATTTGAAAAATCATTATTTCAGTACACAGAGGAGCCAAAGCCATACCTTTGAGAGGCTGCCCACATCTAAGCTCCTCAATCACAAGTGCCAAATGCTGAAGTCAAAATCCATTGACTCCACCTCTGCGCTCTAAGTGCATGTAAACAGAAACTTCGTTTTTAAGTATTCCGTTACCTTTAGAGAGTAGCATAAATAACATAAACACAATCTGCTATCATGTGTGCATATGCCACATGTGAACATACTGTTGACAAAGATTACCTCAGAAATGAGTACTTATGAAACAGTCATCCTTAAGTCTTATGCCAGTTACTGTCAAGGATTTTTACCAAGATCCTGGCCAGACTTCCTTTCCATCACCCGGGACATGTCAAGCTGTGTTAACGATCCTTTGGGCCTGCCCAGGGCCAGCACGAGAACATGCATTTTGCTCCACAGGGCACTGCACACATCCCAGCAAAATATTCTTTCTACTCCAGAGACTAACAGCCCTAGAAAATGTCTAAAAAGTCTTCAATGTTCGATCCTTAAACACTGATTAAAAAGAAATATTTACAAGAATAGTCATCGCCCTGGCTGGTGTGGCTCAGTGGATTGAGCGCAGGACTATGAACCAAAAAGTCACTGGTTCAACTCCCAGTCAAAGCACATGCCTGGGTTGTGGGCCAGGTTCCCAGACGGGGGCGTGCAAGAGGCAACGGATCAATTTTTTTTTCTTTCGCACACTGATGGTTTTCTCCCTCCTTCTTCCTCCCTTCCTCTCTCTCTAAAAAGTAAAATAAAAATCTTTAAAGAAAAAAATAGTCATCAAGTCTATCAATATGACTGGGTCTTTAAAAAAAAAAAAGTCAGCCCAATTTACTTAAGAGAAAATAAGCCAAAACAAACAACCACATGCAATAAAACTTCCTGCTCTGCCGTTATTATCATCTTGTTCAGTTTGGGAGGATTTTGCTGCTAGATTGTGCATTTGTGTTCGTTCAGTCCAGTAACATAGGAACTATGCCAATATTGGAGTTCATCAGCACAGTTGCCTCCAACTTCAAGTGTTCAGACTCCATCAGAACCCTGCAGCTACTGCAAATTGTTAATATTGTGATTTCTTCAGAGACTCTCCTGCAGAGGCAGAAACACAGGCCCTGGACTAGTGTGCCTACTTCCCAGATCTACTGCTTCTATCCCTAGTTCCTTCTACAGCAATGGCAGGGATCAAAATGGTTTTGAGTTGTCCGTCACATTTCACCACCCCCAGAAAGTTCTGCACCCGATTTCAAGGTCTTCAGGGGAGTTTCTCAGAAGGAGACTTCTACACGCCCTTCATTAACCAAACACAACTGTAATTATTGCATTAGTCGACGGGGACAAAACAGCATTTTAAAATAATTAAATCAATTTTAATAGACTTATTCAGCAACCACAATATGCACAATAGTAGCAGGCCAACAACTAGAAAACTAGGCATTTTGAGCAGTAACTCTGAGTCCAAAAAGCATATATACTGGGGCAGACTTTAGCTAGGTATAAGCCTAAATCTAAACTGTGGTAACTGCTATATAGTGTGGGGGGAAATGAAGAGTCCTCAATTTTGACTTTGAAAATGGGGTTGGGGAAAGTCCGAGAGGACCTCATAAAAGGAAGGGCTCCGGGCTTGTCTGGGGGAATGAGAATTTTATTTGTTGGAGAAGGGAAGGAAGGAAGAACAGAATTCCAGGATAAAGAGCACGAGTAAGCAGGTTAAAGCAGAACAGTTTTGGTATTTGCACAGATTCACTTTTTATATATTTTATTGGTTATAATTGATTAGGGATCAACTATAGCTAGAAAGGAGGTTCCATTTGCTAATATCCCTATGGAAACAAACCCAGCAGGTAGAGATTAGTCCAGGCCCACCACCTAACAAGACACAAGGTCTTGTAGTAGGAACTTAACTTTATACAATGACTTTATGCTATGACAATGACCACACTGATAACATCCTGGCTTACAAGCTTGCTAAGGTCTTTCCAAATTTTTCTGTCTCACTTTCAAGATTTTCTGATAAATGAACCAAGATTCCAATTCTGCAAAGTCAACTCCATGTTTTTAATATTTAAGGACTTTACTCATGTACAGCAGAAATAAATCCTCTTTTTGAGGCTGAGGCCAAGAAAATGGATCAATGTTTGTTGTATCAAGTCTAATTTCCACAACTGTTATTTCAATGAACATAAAGGAGAATTCACACTTCTGTTATCTTGAGGTACATCACAGAATTCTCAAACCCAAGTTTATTTAAATTCACTTTAATTCATTATGTGCCTCACTGCATTTTCAGGTAAGATCAGAAAGTGGAAAAAAATTATGGCAATGACAGATTGTCACCAGTACAGAATTAGGGACAGCATGACTGGCAGAAGCAGTGTGAGCTCTGAAGTCAGAATGACCAAGGTTGGCCACCCTTTCCCCTTCTGAGACAGTACCACACAGTGGTTAAAAACACAGCTCTTCCTGAGCCAGGCTGCTGGTGTGCTCAAATCCCAGATCCTTCCATTGCTAAGGATTATGACCTTGGGCAGATTACCCAACGGGTCTGTGCCTCAGTTCCACCACCTCTAAGTGTGAGTAATAATAATACCACCTATCTCATAGGATTGTTGAGAAGCCTAAATGAAGTGCTTTAAAAAAAAAATGTTTGCTGCCTTAGGCAAGTAACTTTATACCTCCTTCCGAGGGTTATTTGAAAATTAACAAGCTAACCTTTAAAAAACCTACCTCATTGCTCCCTAAAGAGAGACTCGAGACTACGACTTTATGCTTGGTGTTAGATTGTAAACTTTACATGAACTATCTCATTTAATTCTCACAGCAACTCCATAAAAATCACTAATATTTATCCCCACTTTATTTACATTCAGGTAAGACCTAGGTGGGATACGTAAGTAACTTGCCTTAGATCAGAAAGTGAACAAATGGATAAGTCTTGAGCTTTAAGTATAGTTCACAAGTGGCATTTAATGCAGGGTCTTTCACTGGACCCTGGCTAACAAAGGCATTTATAAAAGATATTTTTCGGTCAATTGAGATTGAGTGTTAAAAGACATTAGGGAATTATTCTTAATTTTGTTAAGTGTGATGATGGTATTGTGGTTTCTCCAAAGAATATTCTCATCTTTCGGGAAGTGAGCTCAAGGATTTAGATATGAGAGATCTGATGTCTAATTTTGAAATGGTTCTGCAAAAATATTTTAAGCCTTTTTTTTAATTATGAGAAATCTTTCAACATTAGGAATATGCTGGAAGCAAAGCTGCAAATCCATTCTCTTAGCGAGATGTGTGTTGCAGGAAAGAAGAGTTCATAAGAGGAACAAAATAAAAAGCTGAATGAAAACCTGATGTCTCTGGGGTTACAGCTCACTTGAAAAGGACTTCTTCAATTTTTTCTGTGAATTTCCAAACCATTCATAGCAATGATCAAATGCTTTAAAGATACAGTATGATTTTTTTTTAATGTTCTAATCCTTATATACAAAGACCACTTTCAACAGTTTGTTGATGCTCTTTACTTTTTAAATTATAACAAATTTTTTGGTAGAATTATAAATCTTAACAAGCATTTCTAACTGGAGTGGGATTAATGTACTTTCTATACAACAGCTATTTTTCAGGACCATCAGTGAAAAGAGCAAACGAGCTTTCCTGAATTCCTATATATTTATTACAGAGGAATTTTAAATTGACATGAAAAAAGAACATTAGAATGCAAAACACTTATTTTTTTAAATTAAGCATAATTTTATGAGTTGTAAGATTCTGATTCATTGTATTCTGATATGATGTAATTCCCCTAGGTCTCCATTTAATATCACCATTTCTCTTTATAAGTACTGAACACCTTGTCTACTTCCAAAAGGTATCTGAGGGACCTCAAACCTGAAATCATTAAAAGAGAAAACAGAAGGTCAAAATTCATAAAGAGAAGTAAATAAATCTAGCAAAACTCTAGGTTAATATGGCTACCCTAATCAAGCAAAAATTTTGGCTCTGAGCTTCCAGACAGTAGTAGCAAAAAAAAAGGCACTCACAGCAAGCTACGTAACTCAGACAGAAACCTTCTTCCTGGCACCAACATTCAGAAGAAATTTTTCAGATGGGTCATTACATAAAAACGTTGAACACTAAATGGACAGTGTCCACCAATGCCGGTTTACAGCCCATGCTGCCCACTTTCTTACCAGGCATTTCATGTCTCATGCCAAGGTCATTATATTAAAAGCAATCCTGAGAAGGCTGTTTCTGCAGTGGGCTAAGGCGCCACAGCCTTCTGATCCTCTAACTGAAACCAGAAAGTGTCCTCAAATATCCATTGTCTCAAATGGGCTTCTGACAGCAGCGGGGGCAGCCGGTTCCAAGCTGAACTGCTCTGAAAGCCTGGAATAGAGATATTTATTTCTTGCCGGTAATCCCACACGAAGTCCTTTTGCTTTGGATACCAAATAACACACAGCCACGAAGAGGGGCCAGGCCAGCGCTCACAAGGGATGGAGCCCAGAAAGCCAACGCAGGGTGGTCGAACTAGTCTTCCTGATTCTGAAGCCCAGAGCATGGCAAGTGTCCCTTCCTGCTATTACTGCTATTTGTGTGTGCAGGGACAAAGGAGGACCCAAAGAAATACCTGTTACTAATCAAATCCTAAAGGGGTCAACGCCCCACAGCATATACCACCCCCATATTTCAGCCCTAGAAACACAACTTCTTTTCATTTTCCCATTTCAAGACAGTCTACAAAGGCCAAGAAAAATGTCTAAAAAACAAGGGGCAGGAGGTGTGGTGTAATAGCCACAACATGCACACCAGGCGGATCCTCTCCAGCTACGGGTGTCCGGCAGACTAGGGGTTACAGCAATCAAGGCTCCCTGGGGACCCACAGGAAGGAAATTCCCTTTCCCAAAGACCAGCTCTCCCAACCCCCCTCCCGCCCAGCCTGGCAACAGCAGACGCCAAAGGATAAAGGAGCATTTAAAAAAAAAAAAAGTGAGTAGATTCTCAGAGTAGAGCACAGCATTCTGTCACCTGCTGCAAAAGAAGCCTTCTCGGTCGCCCAAGCCCTGAGTCACTTCCCCTCTCTGCACCGAGTCTCAAGGCTCGCAGAGGCAAAAGACTCGGGAGCCATCCACCCGCAGGCCCCACGCCCCGCAGACACTCCCGGGGCCTCCCTCCAGGGCTAGGCCCAGGGGCTGCGGACAAGGTCTTTTTGCCCAAGCCAGCGCCACCAATACCTTGGCTACTGGCAGGCAGCTCTGAATGAAAAGAGCCGAGGCAGGCTCCGGATTTATGAATGTGCAGGGGAGGAGGGGAAGGCTATCATGTGACAATAAAGGAGAGCGTCTTATTCACAAAAAAAAAAAAAAAAAAAAAGTGGCTGGTGGCAGGCACAGCCGCTGAGAAGCGGTGGCCGCCCTGCGGAGACTGCTTGGACCCGAGGCCGACGACCTCAGGCGCCGGGCCCAGGGGCCTAGCTTCTGTTGCACCCGCGACTGGAAAGGCCTCCGGCGAGGGTGGAAAACAAAAACAAATCTGACTCTGCGACCCGTGAGGCTGGACGGAGCTGCTCCTTGGCCGGGGAATGAAGAATCACACGGGTCCCAAGGTGGGCAGCGGGTCTGGCCGGACAGCCCTCAGGGAGTATCGCCCCGAGCATTGTTACCCTCGGGCCCACACTCCCGTACACACACGCTCGCGCGCGCACACCCCCACGGCACTACCCCGCACGCCTGTACACACGCGCGTGCACACACACACGCCAGCAGCACACTGCCCCGCACGATCTCCGCCCTCGCTGCGCACGCCTCGGATCCGCCCCTAGAGCTACCCAGACCCTGCGGGGCGCCAGTCCCGGGCCCACAGGCGCGTGCACACACACTGGCACGCGCCGCGGGACCCCGAGGGCGGCTCCAGCATGCCGGCCCGCGCGGGGACCCCGGCGCACGCAGACCCCCGCACAGCCCGCGCCTAGTGCTCCCCTGGCTCGGCCGTGTTTTTTATGAATGAAAATGTGGTATGCAAATGAGAGCGATTCAAGAAAACGAAATGGCGGAGCCTGGGCCCGAGAGGGCTCCGGACAGGACCGTAGGGCGAGCAGCTGGGCAGGAGAGTCACAAAGTCATCATGTAAAAACCCACCGACCCCAGGGAACAGAAGCGGGGGTGTCAGGTCTTCTGCTCAGGGTGCCGAGGATTTCGGGGTGGCGGTGGATGTTTGAACTCTCCGGAGAGGGAGCAGGGACCTCCCCGAGGTCACCAGTGCGCCCTTGGCCCCCGCAGTAGTCACCAGCCCGCCGACCCCTGGCGCAACTCCGCCGGCCTGCAGCAGTTTTTGCCCCCCTCCTCACTTTCACAACAAGGGAGGAAATTTCTCGTCCAAATCTCACAGGCCAGCGAGTCTCTGCACCCTGCGCCAAGTTCACCCAAGAAGCGTCCCCGCTGGCGACCTCAGTTCCGACCCCCACACTGCTCCCGCGGGGCACGCGCGTCCCACCCCGCGGCCAAACTTACTCGTCCGGGTGTGTTTCTTCGGTCATTTTCCTGTTCACCTAGACGCCTGTCCCGCGGCGGGCAGCTTTGCTCCCTTCATCTTCCTGTCCGCTCACCCCCCTTCTTCACATCTCCGGAGATCGCCCGATTTGGTTGGGGAAGGGGGCGCCGCACAAGGCAGAAGGGGAAGCAGGACAACCGAGGCGCGGGGTGGTTTGGGGGAAGGGGTGCAAAGGCAAGCTGCGGGGGTTAAGGAGAGCCGCAGCGCCGAGGGGCGAGGCGGGCGGGGGCTCCAGGGGCTCCGGAGCAGGCGGAGGGGAGAGGTTTGGGCAGTGAGGGAGACGAGGAGAAAAACAAGCGCGCTGTGGAGCGGCGGGGACTGCTAAAAGAGGGCCGGTCGCGGGCTGGGGCTCGGTCCGGGGTCGCCCCCGGGGGCCGGGCCAATCAGGGTTCCGGGGAGCGGTTGGAGGCCGGGGGAGGTGCGCCTGGGAGGCGGTGCAGGGCGCCCCGTCCGAGCCCCATCTCTCGACTCTACCGATTTACTCCATATTGGATTCTCACCGCCGCCAACAGGAGGAGGAAGTAGGGCGGAAGCGATGACGTCTTCCCAGCGGCCAGAGGTGGTGGAGTGCAAAAAGCTTCCTACTTGCGACCGAAAAAAAAAAGAAAAGATGGGAGGGGGGGTGTAGAGGAGAGAAAAAAAAAAAACTTTGTTGGTCTACTGAGCATGCCCGGCTTCCTATCCCCCTCCCTCCTGGCTTCCACTCCCGGGGGAGCCGCGGAGCAGAGTTGTTTGCGCCGCGTCTGTGTGGCTCCGGATCCTCCCTCGTTAGAGCTCCGGGTTTTAAGATGCCCCAGAGAAGGAAGGAGGCGGGAGCGGGGGACTCGCACACATCTGGCTCCCGTTTAGTTCCCTCCCTCCTACCAAACCCCTGGATTAAAAATCGGGGGGTGGGGGGAGGAGGAAGAAGGGTGGAGACGGAGAGCTCGGGTTAGGACCGGAGGGGTACTCGGGCTCTGAGGACAAACTACCCCCACACCGTGGGGTGGGAGGGTGAGGGCGGCACAGGTGCCTTTGCCAAGGTTCTGAATGGCAGGAGCTTTTCAGTTTCACGTGAATTTTTTTTTGGTCTTGGTAGGGAAACGGGCATTTTTAAGGAATCATTTGTACATAAAAAGAATAAAAGGTCAAGCCCAACGCAGCCCAGAAGCGTTTGCATTTCAGTAGAAATGATGGGCTTTCTCGGGTTAAAAGGTAAGCCCAAATATATTTTAAAAAATTATTCAGTAAATCTCTCTCATGTTGTTGGGAAGAATGGCCCCGTCCCCAGCCCTTGAAGACCATAGTTACTGAGGAAGAGGCTGCCAGCCCAGTGAGCTTTGACATAGAGAAATGGGGAGATGAAGAGCTCTGCAAGTCGCCTCTCCTTACCCTTTGTCTTTAAATTATTTTTCCTGCCTTGGCCCGGGACCATGGCCTAGGTGGGCCCACGGTCTCCGAAGCAGCATTGGGCAATGGGCAGGGCTCGCTTCCTGGGTATGCACTCCGCACAGTTGCACAGGGATCTTTGCTTGTTTTGATGCTCTGCTGTTGCAGTCTTGAAATTATTTATGGTGTTTAAACGAACAAGGGGCTCCACGTTTCTACTTTGCAGTGGGTCCCACAAATTACATAGCTGTTGGGCGTTTCCTTCTGGGCTCTTGCTGAGGAGCAAGAGATACAGTCCCTGCCCCTGCCTGCTCTCCAAACACAGCAGACTTTTCTGTCCTCCTGAATGTGCTAGGAGACTACACAGAGATTTTAACTAAACAGCAATCATTGAATGATTTAAAAGTAGGTTAAACACACGCTAAGTGTAGTACACCTAAAGGGTGCCCACACACACACACACACACACACACTTGCAGGACCACAAGTGCTCCAAAGAGAGTAGGAGTTTCACCTTGACTCAAGGAGAAACTAGTGGTTTACCCTCGCTTCATGCTGATCACAACCATCAACTTTGTGGCTATGGATTGGTCCGGACCCACCTTTGATGCTGAATGCTGGTATATGGTGGTGAAAAGGGCACTAGATGTAAGTAACACCTGGATTCTGATTTTCTCCTAGCAGCCTAGAGACCCTGAATGAAGCTTTTAGCAATTTGTCAGTTTCTTTATAAAACAGGGATAACAAGGCCAAGGTTGTCTTTCTCACTTTTTGAGGCCATTGAGAGTCTATGAGAAATCAGTGAACAGAGCAAGATTTCATTGGTCTCTAAATCTCCACAAAGCTCAGATGCCAACCAAGAGCTCACATTTGCCCATTGTTGCTTTGCACCTAGAGGCGCTGAAAAAAATCCCACTCAGTCATTCCTGAACTTCTGGAAACACAAACATTTGCCCATGTCAGAATTATCTCACGGAATGGATACCTCTTTGGCTCCACAATCCAGTTTCAGAGAGCCCAAATGGCAAGGTGGCAGTTGAGGTGATTATTAACTTCCGTAGGTAGGCAAGCAGAACTGGTATCATCACTACTTTTTCATCCAGCTCTCTGCTAATAGCTGTGAATGACTGACCCTCGCCCTTGGACCAGGCAGTCAGAGGAGCTAAGAAAAATATTCAAGGTCCAGAATTCACCAGGTCCCCATTTGGACGCTCTGCCCTTGTGCCAGACTCCGGCAGGATTTTAGATTATCTGAGCCTCAGGTTCAGTGCCTGTAGTGTCAGGATAATACCCACAAATAGGGTTGCTGGGAAGATTAAATGGCTACAAGGTGGGAGTACTGTGTTAAGCACACTGCAAACTGAAAATTAATGGCAACCCTTTCTTCTTTTTAGGCTGCATTACTAAATGCTCCCGCCTCCAATCTCAGTACTTCATATTCCTCTCAAGAAAACTTTCCACTTTTCTTCTGCCTTGTTCATTACTGAAAAGGGACCTTTTGATGGAAGTTCCTAGCAGGACGCCCCTTGGTCCACCCCCATCAATTACTAACTGTACTCCTGCCACTCCATGGAATAAACGACACATTGGACGAATAACTCAAATATGTTTATTGATCTGAATATGACAGTGTTATCAAAGTCTACTACGTTGTTACCAAAATCGGGGCTATCATAGATTTCGGGCTTTAATTTAATGGCATTACTGAAAGAGCTAAAAGCCTACTCCCCTGTCTCTCCCCTACAACCTGCAAAATGGGGCAAAGCAGCTCTGCATAGGATCAAATCAAGGGTGCCGACTCAGAGTGAGATCGTACAGCTTCAAAAGTAATGTCGATCTACTCACAGCCTCACGCAAACCTAGCGGAGCCCCTTGCAAAACCCACGCCCCCACACCAGCCTCTCAAGCCCGAGTCCCGGGCGGGGCACCACCCCCACCCGAGTCCTCCCCCCACCCCACGGCCTCCGGGAAAACCCGGAGACGGAATTAGAGCGACCCTCGGTGGCCCCAGGACGGGCATGCTCAGTACACCCGCAGGTCTTGTTTTACTCCGGAGCCGGCCGCGGCCCCCGCCTCCTCCCCGCCGGCATCGGTGCGGGGAGAAGAGGACATTTTATCCTTCTTGGCAGTGTGGTCTCTTTTTTCGTGCTCTTCATCCTTCCACTTCTAGCCCGTCGGGGTTCCAGTCGGGCCGGAAGTGTAGATCTCCCCGGGGTGGGGTGGCAAGGTAGGAACCGACAAATCACTCACCCTTACCTCTCCCCCACCAATGGCGCGCTTGGGGAAAGGAGTAACTGGGAAAGGACTCGGCTGTACCCTAAGGTGTGTGCGGCTCGATCCTAAGACACCCCCCCTTTCCCCCACTGACGCGGCACGCGAGGCGCGCGCAGCTGCGCTGGGGCCTGTCCTCAACTCACCCCCATTCTGCCCCTTTGGTATTTCTCAATGACCGGCGCTTGGAGGACACTTCCGACGGGGGAGGGAGAAGGTGTCATTAGCGCTCAGTTTATCAGTTCCTTCCGGTCGGCCGGGAGCCCTGCCCTGCGCGCTGCTGGGCCGCGCCTCGGGCGCTCGGGTGCCTTTATTATTATGTTTAAATAAGCAGTCGTGTGTGCCAATGTGTGCCAAGTGAGTTTGTAGCCCAGCTGTCTCCCCCAAGACCCGCTGGCACGAATAGAAACCCAAGCTCTCTCGTAATGAAGGGGATGATGCAAACTTAGAAACTGACCCGGCGCCCGGGAATGGTGCCCTCCCCCACGCGGCGCGCGTCGTTCCAGTCAGGGCATGAATGGCTGCAGCCAGATTGCATAATCTGCCGGGTATAAATAGCCGGCGGGCGGGCCGCTGACGCGCTCGCTCGTACCGTTATCGTACAATACTTCAGCCCCGATGCAGTTCACTCCCAGGTCATTTTCCCTTTCAGCTGCAATGCTGGGATTTTTAAATAGCAGAGATGAAAGGCTCTTGTCCCTGCCTCCCTTGAGTTCATTTATTATGAATGAAACGCTAACCTCGCGGCTTCCTTAGGTGCTCCACTTTAGGTAGGAGAGAGGCTCAGTGTCCAGGCAGCGGTCCACCCCAGCTTGCGTGTGTGCACTCGCTGGGGAAGGAGAGAAAGCAGGAAATGATTGACAGGGCTGGGAAACCTTGTCAAGAAAATGTAACCGCTTAGGGTTTGCCTTTGCAGTTTCAGTATATAACTCTACAAGCCTCAGTCAATTTAAGAGTAGGTTATGCAAAGGGTCTTTCGCCTGTGGTTGCCTGCTCTCCCTCCCCCACCCCCCATGGACCGCCGCCTCTGTGCAAGTGCAGTTTCATTCAGAGGAACTGGTTCCCTTTCCCCTCCGAGGCAGCAAATACCCCCAACTGTAAGAGTCTTAGGGACGTTCGAGGTTGGGGAGAAAAGCTAGCGCGGCCAACTTAGTCCCTTTTCTCGTTCCAGAACTCTACTTAGAAGCCTCAACTATGTTCAAAGCTGAGAAAAATCTAAAAACTTACTCTTTCCAACCGTATTTCACAAATTCGTGCTCCTTTTAAAAATGAAAGTATACAGAGGGCTTTTCCCCCCTTCTCTTAAACACCAAAATCCAACCTAATTTCTTGAAATAAAATGAGCAGTTCTTCATAAATGGATTTCTGGCATGTGAAAGGCAATGCCACACTTACTATTTTTCAAATTGAATGCCCATTCCCTTAATCTGCATTTAAAGTACCAGGTGCCCTATGAGGCAATGATTCCTGCCCTCTGTGGGCTCTATCAGGTGGGGCAACAGCCCTGTAAAGAAAACTTTAGGGCAGCGATTTTCAGCCTTTTTCATCTCATAACACACATAAACTAATTACTAAAATGCTGCAGCATATCAAAAAATATATTTTACCCATCTAACAAAAAAATAAGCATAATTTTGATACATGCACACTGGGTGGCTATTGTTGTGTTGGCTGTTGTCGTTTTTTTATCTGACAATCCAAGGGAAAAGAGGTCAGTGCCCCCAACTAAGTAGTAAGATATGACACATTTTAAAAATTCTTCTGGCACACCTGTTGAAAATCGCCGCTCTAGGGCAATGGGGTAACCGCTCTAAAACATGGAGTAAGGAGAAGAGAAAGGGGTGTGTGAGCCAAATCTTGAAGGAGGGTGAGAGTGCTGATAGATAACTGGAAGTGGAAGGCCCTCTGAAATAGCCCAGTGAACAAAAAGGCGGGAGGTGTGACACAGTATGGGGAAGAGGGGTTACAGAAAGGCCATGGAAAAGGGTAGGGGCCAGGTCAGGGAGGCCACACAGGCCACCCTAAAGGAGGTTAGACTATCTTGAAATCCTGGAACCTTTTGTAGCCAGTTCACAGCTGACCTTTGTCCAGTCCCAGTTCATTGCAGTGGCCCCCATAGTTATGCAAATATAGGGCAAGTTAGGCATCCATTGTTATGGGATTAGGGCATAAAACCAACTTCACAGACTGACAGCTCCCAGGATAGATAAGCCCCCCCCCCCAAGTTTTGTTTGCTGGCTCTTTTTTTTTTTCTTAATCTAGCTAACAGTTTAAAATCAGAGTATTTCACATAAAAATCAAGATTTGGGGCTTCTCCTGAAAACACTCTACAGCTGTGGCTACGGTGAGTGCCAGCCTTCTGTTTGGTAACAATTGATAGTTGCTGAGTGGTAGCTGCCCTGTGTGTCAGTCTTCTGGCTCCCATATAGGCATTTGAGGTTTTGACCTCTGGCATAAAAGAACCTTTTGTGACCAGATCAAGACCCCCACTCTGAGGCTCAGGTAGGTAGAGCTTGTAACTGGGCACAGCAATTTGCCTGAGGGGCCCTGGGCTTCTCAGGGGGAAAAACGCTAATCTCCAGTCTCCTGCCCCAAGATTCTGTACTATAGTAAGCTAGGCCAGCCAGGCAGGGTGGGTTCAAGTGGGCTCAGCCCCAGCCTAGCGGCAGGAACAATGAGGCCCCTAGAATAACAGCTAACGCTTACTCTCAGCTTAGGCTCCGTTTCTAGGAAACTCAACCTAAGATACGTAGGCTTTCTGCCAATAGGATACCTGGGAGTTCAAGTGATCAACTGGAAAAATCACCAAATAAGATTGTGTTTGTACCCCAAATTTGTGTATCTGCTCATACAAGTTATACAAGCAAAGATTTTAAGCAGGAAATACCAGACTCAGATTTACCTTTTTAATAGATTTCTTCAGGCATGGAGGATAGTTTGCAGGAAGCAAAGTGAAGATGGGCTAGAAAGAAATATTTTTCTCCCATGATAGGAATAACAATGCATGACAAAGCACAGTGGCATTGGCCACGGAGAAGGAAAGCCAATTCCAAAGACACAGATAGGGAGAAATGACTTGGCTTTATAATCTATTAGATATGGGGACTAATAGAGAGGTCTGGGATGATTTCCAAGTTTTTGACTTGGGAAATTGGATGACGCTTACTGCCTTAACATGACAGGGTAACAGGTGGGGAGGAGGAGCAGGGCTTGGTCACTCAAGATGGAGACCTAATAGACAGTTGCCACCGCTCAACTCTGGGACTCACAAAATAGGTCAGGGATGGAGGGATCTAGGGAGGCCAAAAGGAGGAAGCAGAACCTAAAGACGGAAATAGAGAAACAGGAAAGACAGTGCCCTGAAGATATCATTTGAGCAATTGGATTCAATCTTGCCTGAAGCCTGAGGCTGATCTGCACTTTTAAGAGTGAGTTGGGCTTCTGTCAGTTACAGCCCAAGTAATTCTAACAACTGAAATAGAAAGCCATATTTTGGATAGTAACAAAGATTGAGAGGGACAGAGGAATGGACTATAAGGGGAATTTTAGAATGTGTGTTTGCTATTTAAGATGGGGCATCTGGAGTCAGTGCCAGGGAGTTTCATAAAGTTTTGATTTAATAGAACAAACTTCTCCCAAGAAGTTAGTCAGCACATTATGAGCTATACGGAGGGCTCTTTTTTACCTCAGCATTCCACCATTACCACCTTAATTCACATTTTCAGTTCCCTTCTCATTCTTATCATCACACCTCGTTTTTATTGCCTTTATTCCCCAGCTCCTTTCTTTTGTAAAGACCATAACTGAGACAGGAAGCTTAACAATGTGAGAGAATCAGAGCTTTTAGAATTAGAAAAAAATAGAAGATATGTGTGTGGCAACTGTGGCTCCAATAAACCAAATGTTTTACCCAAGCTGTTTAGAATGGATGAAGAAAAAAAGAACTCATTACGACGTGGCCCCTGTATCAGTTAGCTTTTGCTGTATAACAAGCTACCACAAAATGTTGTGGCTTCAAACAATAAACATTTTATTATTTCTCATGAGCCTCTGGTCGCCCTGGTGGCTCTTCTGTCCTCGGCCAGCTCAGCTGGGACAGGATGATCTAGGACGATCTCTCACATATCTGGTGATCGGCAGGCTAATTGGTCGAGCAGGGCCTGAGCTGCGCTAGCTCATCTGTGCCACATGACCTGTTATCCTTCAGCAGGCTAGCCAAGATTATATCACATGATGGCAGTGGCAGGGTTCCCAGATCAGCAAGAAAAGGCAAAACCCGAAGTGCATGCCTCTGCTTTCCATCACGTTTGTTAATATCCTATTAGCCAAAGTAATCACATGGCCAACCCAGGGTCAAGAGTCAAGGAGCAGTGAAATAGGCCATCCTTCTTGATGAGAAGAGTGGCAAATTCACATGGCAAGGGATGTGCATGCAAGAATGAGAGGAATTTGTGACCTTTTTCATAATCTACTTTAGTGTCTAACCCACATTTCACAGTTAGAGAGGGATATAATATGCATTGATCACATATATTTGGTATTATATATTTCTGTATACAAATGTAAACTAAATATTTAATGAAATACACTATACGCACATAAATATGTATCATGCATTTTATATAACTCATATAGTTATACATAAGTATATTTATATATAGATATACCATTTAGAAATAGGAGTACTATTGATAAAATTCTACCTTTACAATTACTAATTTATGGTCAAGTAACTAAATCTGCTTAATGTTTAGTAGATTTGTGCATGCTATAAAACTCTTCACAATTAACTTACTTAATGAATAAAGAAAGAGATCTTACGAGCTTCTTATTATGCTTGCCCTTCTTTCTCAGCATGAAATCCCCTCTCTCATATGCTCTGTTCTTAAAATAGGTATATTCCTAAAGAGATCTGGGTAATTAAAATGTTTATAAACCAAAGCACATATTTAAAAAAAAACACACACTAGGGAAACTTTATCTAAGGTTGCTGTAATATCGAATAATTTGGAAAAGCAAATAATAATCTCTTTGTTCATTATATCAACTCAGATTTATACATGGTTTTGGGATTAGTTAAAGCAAGCCTCTCTTGTGTAGTTTTTTGTTGGTGGCAGGGGTGGTGCTTACGGTGGTGCTGCTGAAGGTGATGGAAGGTGGTAGTGATGATGATGACGGTGATAGTGGTGATGGTTGTGAGGCTGGAGGTATTGCGAAGTGGTGAGGAAGGTGGCAGGGGTGGTGATGGTGACTCTGGAAATGGTGGTGTTCAAGGTGGATTTGAAACAGAAACCTTCAGTTTGCTGCAAGTGTTTCCCTGTGGTTTTCTTACCAGGTCCCAGAATGTACAGACAGCTGGGCAAACGCATTGAGGAAAGGAATAGAAAAACAACTGAGAGATGAAAAGTGCATAAAATGTGGGATGAGGTGCTCTATAGGCCAAGCAATTTCCCACAATGCTGGAAGGGGCAACTGTGTTCTTTCTACACCTTTTGTAATTGTATATCTGCTTATCTATAGGATATAGTATCTGCTTCTTATAGGATATAATATACATTGACCACATATATTTGATAAGTATTATAAGCTCACAGAGAGCAGGGACCACGTCTTTTTATTTTTTTAATTCAAGCTACATTCACTGGGGCACATAGAGAGTGCCTTGCAATACTTAGGCAAATGAATGACAAGCCACCATGGCTCCCTTCTTCCTTTTCCTCTAAAAGTGTGTTTTGCCTCATGATGTCAGAGAAAGTACCGTTCTGAATGACTTCTCATGTTTTGCTGCCCCAGCTTGCTAGAGTCAGATAAGGGCTGGGAGGGTCCCCCGGTGGAACAGTAATATAAAATCATGGAGTACTAGAGTTCAAAAGACATTAAAGAACCACCTGTTTAAGATGAGGAAATTGGGGCCCAGATAAGCCAAGTGACTCAATTAAGAGCACACAGATCGAATCGCACCCAGAGCCATAACTCGGGGACTCAAAGTTCAGATTCCATAACCAAGGCGCCTTCGTTGGCATCATGCCAGATGGACCCCTGGCACTCGGGAAATGCCGCTTGGCACTTCTAATTATGCTGGTGGGAAGCAGTGTTGCTTATCAATACTGTATCTCATTCCCGAAGGAGAAAATGAAGACTTTTAGCTTAACAAAGACTACTCATGGATCTATATAGTCTTGCATGATCGCTCACATTAAATTCTACTGGACACGACTGACCTAGGGGGATAGTGGTAATTCCTTTCCACAGTTCTTGGTTTAGGAGGGGCTATGGCTTTTAATTTTGGCTGAGTGCAGGTTTCTCCCCTGTTTTTCCTTAACACCGAACTGTCACAGTGTAGCCAATAAAATTAAGGAAGATGTGTGCTAGGGAAATTCTGGGAAAGATTTGGGTCCTTGAAAAAGAAAAAGATGGGGTCAGAGGGATGCCCTCCTTCCTGCCTCTAGGTGCTCTTGTGTGAGGCAGTGATGTTCAGCACTGCCAAGAGGGCAGAACCAAGCAAGTCAAAGGCACGCTGACCCACAATCCTGAATTTGCTGAGCTACTGAGTTAACCAGAATTGGAATCCACCTACTTCTGAACTTCATGTTATGTGAAATAGTAAATATTTATTATTTAAGCCACTCTTTACCAATGTCCTGTTGCTTTTGGCCAAATTAAGTGGTTCACATCACATTCATTCATTGCGTGCACAGCACTCCCTGTTTTTAGTAAATTCCAGTGTTTCAACAGCAGTTGCCTGGCTGATATGCTACCTTGCAGAAGAGGACCAACAGGACTAACTTCTAGACACATCTCTTTGTGATGCCATCTGCTGACATTTGTAGGCTGAGAAATTTTTGTTGCTATTCATGTAGCAACTAAACATTGGAATCTATGAAAGCATAAAAATCTCTGACCTCTGTGCTTACAGGCAAACATATATGCGTTTAACACATTGTGGTTGAAACTCAATGGTTTGGTTACATTGTTTTTTTTTATTATAAAAATAGGTCCTGTTTATCGTACAAACTTTTAAAGTGTAAAAAAGTATTGTGAAGAAAATAATCTCCCAGCAATTCCACCACCCAGATATATCCCCTGTTAATATTTTAAATGTGTGTCTTTACAGGCTTTTCTATTTATAGTATATATTTAATTAAAAAGTATATAACATATTTTAATAAAATAAGATCACACTAAAGTACCCTTTTGTAGCCCTTACAAGAAAAACCCTCAGCGATAATATGCATGTGATCAGAGTCCTGAATGTCTCATTCATGTTCCCAGAAACAAGCTGTGAGTGGATATTAATCTCTTTAGTCTTAATGTACAAATATATAGATGTAAAAATAGTTGAAATATGGCAAAATAGTTTCATATAAATTGTTTTATTCTTTCAAGTCCCTGCTGTAACCCTCTAAACTTCTTCCTTAGCGTCTATAACAAATTTTGAAACTATTCACCCATCCAGCTTTCTTCGCCAGCTAAATCATAAATTCCTAGAGGGGATGGGGGAGGCAATGACCAAATTAAGTAAGTTACACACACACATATTTATACCAAACACAATGCAAGTATATTCAAGTTACTCAGTAAATGTTTATGGAATGAATAAAATATGTATAGTTTTTGTTTTGTGATTACGATAAATATTCGGTAGGCAAATTTACACTGCTATTTGTGTAAAAATTCTCATCTAAGGTCACACAGTGATTAAGATCCCCGAAGGAACATCACCATCATCTGCTTCACCATCATAAGGGTTTTTAATGGTTCTGGACTTGAAGGTTCTGCGTGAAGTGTGTCTGCTAGTTCCAGACTTGAATTTTAATCATTGATGCTTCATCCAACACCAAACAGCTCAAAGATAAGTGGAAAATCCCTTAGATACTTCATATTTTAATAAACCTGGGTGGTGGATATTTTTGGTTAGCAGATTTCAACTATCCAGGAAATAGACCGAATGTTTTTATTTTTACTTTTTAATTACGGTTTACATTCAATATTATTTTGTGTTCATTTTCATCTTGATACTTGCTGTCACATAGGTGTATAATCTCTACTTTCCTATCTCTTCTTCCTCATTACCGTCCTCTCCTAAACCCACTGTTGTCTAGCTTTTGTCCTCACCACCAGGCACAAGCCGCTCCTTGGTTAGGTCACTTCACCTGATTACCAAACCTGGCAGTCTTTCTTCAGTATTGATTTGTCACTTAACATAGCTGACCACTTCCCCCTTCTTGAAACTCTTCGTCTAGTGGCTCCCATGACTCCAGCTTCCGGTTCCTTTTTACCTATCTGCTTATTCATTTCTTTGGCAAAATTTTATTGAATATCTATCTTCGTTAAGCGTTATCCTGAAGGTATACAAGAATGTTACAGATCTCTAGCATCTATTGAGTGCTTGCTTACTAAGTACCAGGCAATGCTTTTAAATCTTAAATGCTTTACATGTATGAATTTAATCTCACCAGAGCAGAGGCTAGCAAACTTTTTCTTTTCAAACTTTTTCTTAACGGTAAATATTTTTGGTTCTGCAGGCCCCGTGGTCTGTGTGCAATCACTCAACTCTACCATTGTAACATGGATGTGGCCAAAGGATAATATATAAACATATGAGGGTGGCTGTGTTCCAATAAAACTTTGTTTATTGCCCTAGCTGGTGATGCTTAGTGGATTGAGTGCCAGCCTGCAGACCGAAAGGGCGCTGCTTTGATTCCTGGTCAGGGCACATGCCAGGTCCCGAGTTGGGGGCGTGAGAGAAGCGACCAATTACTGTGTCGCGCACACATCATGTCTCTCTCCATCTTTCTCCCTCCTTTCCCTTCTCTCTAAAAATAGAGAAATAAAAAATTTTAAAAACTTTATTTATAAAACAGGCGGGTAAATTTGGCTCAGGGGTTGTGGTTTGCCAACCCCTGCTCTAAATTCTAATCTAAGTTCCACCAGGTTAGGAGTTTTTGTCTAATTTGATATATTATAGTTAGTAAATATTTGGTGAATGAATACTCTTCTAAAAGAGGAACTATTCTATTCTTCATTTTACAAACAAGGAAAATGAAGCACAGAGGTTAAGTAACGTGCCCCAGGTCACCAACTGGTAAGTGACAAATCCAGGATATAAACTCATAGATTCCGGCATCAGAGCCTGTACTCTTAATCACCATGCTCTGGAACGGTGGCACAGAGGAGAAGGTCATCAGCTATTCTCACGGGAGTGAGTCTGAGAGGTTGTTTTAACTGCACCTTGAAGAGTGAAGAATTCACCAGGATGAAGAGTGGGGGAAGAGGCTTTGCATTCTAGGATCTGGAAGCTGCAGGCATTCCAAAACAGATGCCTGGTCCCAAATGGCACTGTGAGCAAACTGGCAGCAAAAGTCCTTAGGGGATGCATTAACTTCTCAGTAATTTACACCTCTGGACACAGGGTTTAAGGTGGAAAGTGGTGAAGATGAGGCGAAAGAAGTACGCAGAGGGGGCTTCTGTGGCATCTGGATGAATCTGAATTTTAACTTGGCGGCAGATGGGTTACGGAAGTGTTTTGAGTGTGGGAAAGAATGACCATATTTGCATTTTAAGGTCAATTTTTAAAGTTGCATTTTATTTTACAATTATGTTACATGTGCATATTGTACAACATTCAAAATATGAGGTCTTTCTGCTGTCCTCCAGCCATCTAGTTCCCTGTCACAGAGACACGGCGCTGCTTCCAGTCAGAAAGGCAACTTTCACTCAGAGTGAGAAGAATGGATTGGGTTGAGGTGTGCTGTATGTCCTACTAATTAATTTAAATTAATTTAATTAGTAACATTAATTAGTAAGTCGATTTAATTTTTGTCTTTAGGGTAGATGATAAGGAAAAAAGGTTGGGAAAGATTTTGCCCTATACCTTTACAAATAGTCCCTCTGTTAAATCCTCTTCAAATGACTCAGGTTGACTGTGCATCTGTTTCTTCCCAGGTTCCTAAATGATACTGGATGGTGAGGCTCGGGTGGAGGATACTTAGGCACATGGTACGTGGTCATAGAGAAAGGGCAGCATATCATTTTGGTAATAAGCAGGGACCGCTGGAATAGAATCCTGCCTCTGGCATTCGCTGGCTTTGTGACCTTAACCTCTGTGCTCCTCTGCAAAATGGGGATGGATGATAATGGCACCTATCTCTCGGTGGTTGTGAGGATGTCCCTCTGCGTGTGAGCTATTGTTCAAAGAGTGGATGATAAGATCTTCAAAGGAGGAGATTTTGCAAGAAGGTGGAAGAGTAAAGGTCTGGAAGTAGGATTGAGGAATGCGGGGAATGTCAACAGCATTTCCGTGCCCCTGGGCAGGGGGGCCTGGGATAATGAGTATATCCTTTTTAGCATTCAGCAAAGAAGAATGTCCCTTAGGTAATGCATTCATTTTACAGCTAAAGAGAGGAAGGAGGTAGGAGATTAAAGGGGGAAAGAAGTTTATTTACCACTGAATGGAGGTCCTTGGGAAGAGAGGAAACACTGGGAAAGAAGAGGGTAAAAGGTGGAGAGAAAGCACAGAGTAGGATGGCAGACTGGAGACAAGAGACCTGGCTGGAGGCAGGACCACCGCGACAGCTCAGGCTGAGCAGGGCAGGGGGGGAACTGGCCATATCCAGCCAGCTGCCTTTTTTTGTAAAGTCCACGAGCCAAGAATATTTTTTATAGTTTCAAATGTTTTTTTTTAAACATTGAAAGTAAGAATACTATTTCAGAAGACATAAACATGATATAAAATTCTATGTCAGTATCCATAAATAAAGTTTTATTGGATCATAACTATGCCGACTCATTTACATATGGTCTATGGCTACTTTCACACTGAAGTGGCAGAGTTAAATAGTTGCAACAAAGGCCGAATGGCCCACATAGCTGAAAATATTTATGATCTGGGCCTTTATAGAAGCAGGTTATGAGCCCCTGCTCCAGTACATCATTTATAATCTACAATGGCGCCCTCTGGAGTTGTGCAGTACAGAGGGAACTGGCCCTAGGAGCAACTCGTTTTGGATGGTGATAAAGGATTAGAATGAGGAGAGGCGTGGATGTAATTACATGGCCTCCAGACTTTTTCAGAATGTAGACACCAAATTGTTTTGTTAGAACAAAGCAAGGCTGTCAGCCTGGACTCAAGCCATGAGCTCTTCCTGTCCGGTGGGGAGCTGGGTGTGGTGGACACTACTGGCTGGCCACACCATCTCCATTTCTCCTCTTGTTCCTTACTAACGGGAGACTGACTTTATCAAGATGACAGTGTGCCCTATTAAAAATAATAATCTTAAAGAAGATAAATACTCAAAGAATGATGGGGACAAGTCAAAAGTACACAGAAGCCTGCTTAAAGGGGCTCCTGGTGGCTAATCTGTGACAATTTGAGCATCCAAATAAATTATAATAGTATTTCACTATAACACTTTGAATAGAATAGGAATCTGTGAGTCCACACTGAAACAAGCAAACCAATAAGGAAATGGAGGAGGAAGAAAAGTTCTTCTGTATGATGGAATACAAACTAATAAATTAGAGAATGAATGACACAACTAGAAAATCACCATTTTGCAATTACCATATTATTATTTCAGGCAGGCAAGAATCACCAATGGATGCTAAGACTAGCAGGTGAAATTTTGATGAAAAACATGATGTTTATGTCACCTCAAAGCATCTCCCACAGATTCTTCATTTAGTTTCAAAGTGTGAAATATTGGGTTGGCCAGAAAATTCATTTGTTTTTTTCCATACAATGGCTCTAGTAGTGCTTAGTTGTCTTGAACTTCATTGAAAACAATTTTGTTAGGTTGTATTGTGACATCTGTCATATCAGCATGCATTTTTACAAAAACTTATCAAAATTGGTGAATTTTTGTGTAGCCATTTTAATATTGAAGATGGAAGAAAATATGCAACATTTTTGGCATATTATGCCTAATTATTTCATGAAAGGTAAAAATGCAACTGAAAAGCAAAAAAAGATCTGTGCAGTATATGGAGACGGTGCTGTGACTGATCAAACATGTCAAAAGTGGTTTGCAAAGTTTTGTGCTGGAGGTTTCTTGCTGGACAATGCCCTGTTGTTGGGTAGATCAATTGATAGTGATCAAATTAAGACATTAACTGAGAACAATCAACATTATACCACACAGGAGATAGACAACGTACTCACAATATCCAAGTCAATAAAGTTGGTGAAAATGAAAAATGTGTCTTGTTTCATGGAAAAAGCCAAACAGACTTTTTGGCCAACCCAACAGTAAGTTCATAGTAGGGAAATCTGACCAATACTACCACTTTAAGAAAGTTAATACTGCTAGTAATAGGACAAATCAAAACTTGTTGCCTCCTGATCAAAACTTGGTGCCTCCCAATATGATGCACTGAGGATACCACATCATTTTTATAGTGTTCCAGTTGAAAATTTGTAACCTGAAGTACGAGGAAACATGAGATAAATCCAAATAAGGGCTGCTCTACAAAGTGGTCTTCAAAAATGTCCATGACATGGAGGATAAAGACATATTGAGCAATTTTCTAGATTAAATTAGACTAAGGCAACATGACGACAAGATGCAATGTGTGATCCTGGATTGGTTACTGGACCAGAAAGAAATTTTTTTCTTTTCAATAAAAGACATTAGTGAGACAACGGGCAAAAGGCGTGGACTAAATAGTAGTATAGTATCAATGTTAACATTCTGACTTTGATTATTGTACTATGATTACATAAGAGAAGATTCTTATTTTTAGGAAGCACACACTTAAGTATGTAGGAGTAAATGTGCCTGACAGAGAAATAGAGACTGATAAAGTAAATGTGCAAAATGTTAATATTTGGAAATTTGGGGTCAAGCGTATATGGGACTTCTTTGTCTTATTTTTGCAATTTTTCTGTCTGTTTTAAATTATTTCAAAAGAGAAAGTTAAAAAAAAACAACAATCCTCATCTCCCCCAGGTACCTGTGCAGTGAGATATTCATATCCCTAATCCTGGCTAATGAGTTGTAGTTGTTAGCTTAATGCAGAGATTTTCAACCACTGTGCTGCAAGAATTTTTAAAACATGCAATACCCAACTCTTTAGTCAGGAACACTGACCTCTTTCCCTTAGATGTTCAAATAAAAAAATGACGACAGTCAACACAACAATAGCCATCTCCTGTGAATGAATCAAAATTATATCTTATTTTTTTTTGCCAGATCATCAAAAAAAATTTTTTTTGGCGTGCTGCAGAATTTTAGTAATTAGTTTACATGTGCCTTGAGATGAAAGAGGTTGAAAATCTCTGGTCTAATGGATGGGGCTTCTCAGAAAACTATTGTTTTTTCTGATGAAAAGGGAGGTACTTGGCAAATGCCTTTTGCCCTTTGCCCTTCCCCTTCTTCCTGCTTGGAATGAGGGCTGAGTGCTGGGATGTGCAGCAGCCATCTCTAATCATGAGGAAGAAAGGAACTGCAGGAGCTGAGTCTTGATGGCTCCATTAAGCCCTGCATGGACTGCACTCTGGGTAAGAAGTTGATTAATCTTCTGTACTCAGGTTTCTGTTTTAAGCAGCCAGTGGAATTCCAAATGAGCTGGAACATCTAAGCCTCCCAATGGTGTTTAGATTTTGTATGGCTTTGCTCCTCGGTCTTCTTCATGGGCAATTGCTTCCAATGCCCCTTAAATGTTGGTGTTCCCTAAGTTTGGATTCCCAGACTTCTCTTCTCTTTCTATGGTCTCCTTGGGTTACCTCATCTACTCCTACTTGCCACTTAAACTCTGATGACTCTCAAATTACTACCTCTGGCCTGGAGTTTTCTCCTGAGTTAAAGACCACATGTCCAGCAACCTACTGGCAACCTATGCCTATGGTCCATGTAGTCGCTTCAACAGTTACAAAGCTGAATTCTCTTTTCAAACTCTCTTTCTCTCTCTCTCTGTCCAACCACCATTCAACCACTCTCCCAAGTCAAGAACTCAGAAGTCATTCTTTCCTCTTCCTACTTTCTCACCCCCTACATGCAATTACTCATCCAGATCTTGATGACTCTATCTCCTCAAGTTTCTGAATCCATTTCCTCCTCTTCATTCTCACTGTCTGGGTAGATGCCTCATCATCTCTCACTGGCATTTTTTCATTAACCTTTGAAACAATTTTTCTGTCTCTGTTGTCTGTTCCTCTAATACATACCGCTATGCATTGTTTTTCTAAAATGTAAATAAGATTGCCATACTTCCTACTTCAAAATTTCCTGTCACTTCAACTGCATATGGGAATAGCTCCCACCCCCCCCCAATTCCTAATATGGTATGGCAATGCCCACAGAATAATCTTGACTGTCTTTCAGCACCATGAGTCTATAAGAGAAGGACTGTTGACTGCCGTGGCTGGTTTGTAATTTTTTTTTCAAGTATTTTTGTTTATTTATTTTTAGACAGAGAGGAAGAGGGGGAGAAAGAGAAGGAGAGAAACATCAATGTGTGGTTGCCTCTCGTGTGCCCCTTACTGGGGACCAGGCCCACAACCCAGGCATGTGCCCTGACTGGGAATTGAACCAGTGACCCTTTGGTTCGCGGGCTGGCACTCAATCCACTGAGCCACACCAGCCAGGGCTGGTTTGCAATATTTTTAAGAGACAACTTCTCCCACTTTCCAGTAAACCAGTGGTCTTCCCTTGCTCCAATGCTCTCTTACTCACATCAGGTCATGCCTCACTTTATTGTACATCAGATGACCTGCAGTGTTCTTACATTTGTAGCAAAAATAGATATTATATGCTGATTGAAATGAGGCATTAGAGCCACTTTGTGCAATAGCGAGGGTTGAACATTAGCCGAATCCACTGAACACGATTTATATAGATGACATTTCAGTCTGTACATGGTGGCCCAGGTAGGTGAGCTCTAGGGATGTTTATAACACAACCTGACCACACTCTGTGTCTCTTGTTGCATTGACTGATTTGAGTTAAGCAAGCCTGGGTTTCTGGGACTGATTCCTCCATTTCTTGAAACCAGAGATTGGAAGATGCATGACTGATAGTCAGCAACAGAGAAGGAAACAAGGTTATCCAGCTTTGGAGGCGCCATCAGTCTTGTTCTTTAATAATCTTCCCCGTTCTGTTCCTAGCAAAATACTTTTTTTTTTTTTTTCAAAACCCAGATCAAATGGACCCACTTAAGCCGTCCCTCACCCAGGCAGAGTTAGACATTCCTCCTAGGAGCTCCCATTACCACACTATAATGCAATTATGTATTTGCCTGTCTATTTCCTTGCATTTGGTTTCCAGTATCTGAAGGCAAATCTTCTTTTTTGTATGTCCCTTGTGAGCATATAGTAGAGCCTAACATGTGGGGAGAATCAATAAAGGTCTGTGGACTGATTAAGACGTTTCTTCTAGGTTCCAGGTGGAGCACAGAGGAACGGGGCTGACACCTGGGTATCATTCCCACTTAGTTCTTTCACTAACTTTGTGACCACAGTCTCTCAACAGCTCCTTCTCATCATCAGCGAGTGGAGACAGTAACACCCACTTTGGAAGAATAGTTTTGAAAATTAAAAGATTTCCTGATGATAAGTTTGTTCAACTTCAGGGATGTAATGGATGACTTTTATGAACCGGGTACTGCGTTGAGTACCAGGGGTATAACATTGTCTTTTCCTCATAAAGCTTTTCAATCTAGCAAGAAAGACATATTAAACAAGTATCTATAATAAAATATAGTGAGAGTTATAGTTGGGGAAGAACAAGCTACCATAGGAGCATAGAGTAGAGGGCATAATCTAGGCTATGAGTCAATAAGAACCTCTCCAAATGGCATAAAACACTTGTAAAATATTCTATTCATGTCAGGTAGGATAATATTACCAGAGAGGAGAGTGCCCTTGAGTTCACGGGAGACAGACATCACACTGTGCGAGGTAAGCCTTCCTAGAAAAGGTAGAATGTTGAGCTGGTCCCAACTTCCTTTGATGTTGCTGACCAATCTTCATCAGGAGGGCATGCCCTCGGCATAGTGTTTCAAGGGTGAGGGATGGATTTGCCTTCATCTATGCATACTCCAACTTGCCTTGCAGCTCTAAGAAACTGAGCCCTCCAGTTAAAGAAGAATATAAACCACTGATATAGGGAAAGCCGAAGTGAAATCTGAGAGGCCAATGATGTAGGCAAGGCAGCAGTGTAACACTCTTGACTTCTGCCTTCAAAGGCATCTAGCATCTGACTGTTTTTGACCACATCCGCTGTAACTCCCTGGTCTAGGTCCCCATCATCAGTCCCTGGAACAACTGTGAAAGTTTCCAAACTGGTCTTCTTGTTTGTCCTTGTCCTCTACAATCCGTCTCTGCACACATTTGAGCTATAACATTCTTTGTCCTACCTTGGGCACATAAACTTGCAGAAGACCAGCGGTTTGCAAGGAAAGGAAGGCTTGGCTGAGAGAGTATGGAAGGAAGGTCACGCTCACTAGCAGGATGAGGAAATGCAGGTAAGTGCTGTCAGCCTACCTCACAGTGGGAACCTGTGGTAGGTAAATAAACAAGACCCAGTAAGACTTCCCCTGTTGTTTTTGTATTAGAGTTTTTAGATAAGCCCCTACTCCTTCACCCTTTCCCAGACTCCCCTCCTCCACATTTCCCACACATTCCCTGAGATGTTTCTGGTCTGCAAATATCCAATCTCTCTGCCCCCTCATCTCCTTCCCAGTCTTCTCCTGACTCACCCTTCACAGTCTCTCCCAGCAAGGCAGGAATAGTCTCTTGTCTGTCAAAGCCACAGCTGCAAACGGTCATCCTAGTGCCCCAGGGTGGGGGAGGCGCAGGGAGGGGAGCGGTCGCCCCACTCCGTCGGCTCCTGCCTGAACTTAAAGGCGGGGTGCTCAGTGTGGGCAAAGGATGAATTACTTAATAGATGGAGTTGGCTCACCTTATGGAAGAAAAATCAAGCTAAATTCCTATTTAATTCCATATGCAAAACTGGGTTAGAGAAATTAAAAACCTTGGTCTGAATGGTAGTATTTGAAAGTTAATAGAAAAAAATGTAATAGCTCACTTTTGACCTAGAGTTAAGGAAAGACTTCTTAAACAAGTCATAAAAAGTACAAATCCTAGGACAAAACAATCCAATAAATGATATCATCTTAACATAGAGGATTTATGTTTAATGAAGGTCACCATGGACAAAATGAATAGACAGCTGACAGAAAGGAAGAAGATACCACTTGCAATGTGTAAAGCAAACCAGAGGTTAGTATCTGGAATGGACAATGAATTCCCACACAATCAACAAGTGAAAGATAGCTACCTCAACAGGAAAACAAGGTCAGAATTGTGTTTATTTTATACGAGGGGGTAACAGGCTCCAAGAGGTTGCCCCAGGAAGGTTCCTGGCGCCCTTGCTCCTCGTTTAGCAAACAGAAGCACAACATCGGGGGCATTGAAGTAAGGCTAGAGGTGGTGAGACGTGTTCAGATACCAGATGTATTTCGAGGGCAGGGTCGACAGGATTTGCTGGTGTATGGAGACGCACGTATGAGAGAACAGAAGGCATTATGGATGGCCCCACGCTTTCCAAGCTGAGTGACTGGAAGGGTGGATTTTCATGAGATTGAGACTCAGGCTGTAAGTCTGGGTGGGGGTAGATCAAGTGTTGCCTTGGACACGTTGAGATTGCAATGGTTTGATCATTGAACACTGTGCAAGCCACTTAATTACCGTATGGCTTTTTTTTCCCTTCCTGGAAAGTTTCCAAGTCCTACAGTATTTTTTTTTTCTTATTGTTGTTCTTACAAGAAATCTTGAAGAATATTTAGCGAGTCTTCTGCACTTTATAGGTGAGGAAATTGAAGGAGGGTAGAATGCCAGTTCTAGAGCCCCAGCCTCCATTTCCTTGTAGCAATCTTTCCTTTATGTGGTATTGCTTCTCCTTTGCTCTGACCAAGCAAACAGGTAAAGAATGTAGGAGACCTCTACTCTGTATAAAGCCGGGTACAAATACGAGGTATCCATGTTGTTTGAGCTTCAGGAAATGGCATCCTAGCTCCCTTTCAAATTCACGTTGACTAAAAGATAAGGGCATCTGTAGGTCATATCACCCCCCCCCCCGCCATCTTTTTCTTGCTGGCAGCAATAATACAAGTGAAAATGCATTTCCTCTGGCACCTACTTTCCCCTTGTTCAAAGGCAGGGGTCCTTCTCATTCAGCTTGGAGCCGTGCTCCTGTCATTCCAAACAAAGCAGGTTGTTCTCCCGCCCAGTCAGCAAGAGGCCCGCTGGTGCGTGGGCACTTGGCAAAGAAAGCAACCGCCCAGGAACCCTGCCTTGCCTGCAGCTGTGCTTGACATGCCGTCATCGACAGTAACGAATGTTCACTGAGTAGTTACTATGTGCCAGGCGCTGTTCTAAGTATTATTAGAACACAAGCAGTAACTCATTTAGCCTGCCAGCCATCCTATGAGATATGATACTATTACTATCAAACCTTTTTTAGGAATAGGGAAACTAGGCACAGAAAGATTAAGTAACTTGCCTAAGGTCTCTTACTGGTAACTGGGGCAGAAGCAGGATTTGAATCCAGGAAGTCTGGCTTTGCTGCCCAGGCCAGTGTTTACTATGTTACACTGTCCCTGGTAATTAGACACTGCACTGAAGATTTACTGCTCTAAATATCTTTTTTTTTTTTTCCTTAAGTGGAGCCACCAACACTAAGAAGCTGATAGGAAATCCGTTTTCAATCATTCACACTGCTGTGTAACTTAGATTCTTAGATGATTTCCTGTCCACTTGAGAACGAGAGCAGATCCCCAAGACACTAGACATTTTGACACTGAGGAGGAAGCATTTCGCACACGGATTTAACATTTACTGGGCGCTGACTGGGATTTGACATGCGTTATTTATAGAACCCTCCAAATGACCCAGGCGGGTGAGAATTATCCTCCTTTTGTGATTGAAGGGCTATGGGGGTCTCAGAGGTTGGAGCCAAGTTTGGTCCCTGGGCACTCCCAGTGGCTACACAGGCCCTGGGACATTATGGCTGGTTAAAAGGACAGAAAGGCCTCCTGGAAGGGAGCAGCAGGATGCTAAAACCAAACACCCTAGTTCCGCGTAGCTCTGGCCCTGGAAAACACAGCTGGTTCTATTCATTGATAACAATTGGGACAAGCCAATACCTTCCCATGTCTCAGGACTTTTGTGCCAGGGTGGAAGAAGAGGATATGGCAATGTGCTCTCTAATTGTAAGTTAGTGCCACCGGCCACCTGAACTCTCCACCTCCGAGCAGGGGCATTTTAGCAGTTGAGGACAGAGAAAAGAGGACTGGAGCTAATTTACAACTTTAAAATGTGTCATTGCTTTTGTTATTTGCCTCCAGGCTTCTGAATACAAATATCCTGAATGCGTCAGTTTATATGCATCTGGAATCTGAAATCTAAGACCCACCACACCCTACACAGACCATTCTTTGTTTTTTTGTGAATTAACTTTATCTACTGTGCAAGTAAGTTTAGGCTGGAAACTTCTTTGCTTGAGATTACCAGCTTTGGCTCTTTTCAGAAGAGGTGACTCTGGCAGATTCAAGCTGTCTGATGTTTCAAGCAAGAAATTTGTGAAGCAAAGTCACAGTAGATTTGCACTTCTGGATTTAAAAACATATTATTTATGAATTGACTGACTGACTGACAGAGAGGCCCCAGTGGGAGCAGGATGAGAGCAAACCAGGCTTTGCAGTGGCCTAACTCTTTTTTTCAGAAAATCTCTCTCTGGAAGGGAGGCCTCAAACTGTGGGTTCCCATCCAGGCACTGAAGAGGCAGCATACAACCCTCCTTTTGTAGGCACCTCCCAAAATAACTCTCAACAGGATATGGCTCATTATATTAGTTCTGTAATTTTATTTTCCAAATGATGCTTGTCTTTGAAGTGTGGCTGGGGGAGCTGCAGCTAAGATAAAATGGGGTTCAACATTTTGTGAAAATACTTCCTTAGATTTACACATGACTTTTTAAAAAAATATTTTTTTGATCTCTTAAAATCTGTGACACGAAATATTGGATCGTCTTCCATCCTGTCATTCATTTCCCACATTTGATACAAGCATTAAGCTCCTCTTTTTGCCAGGCCTTTCCCTGGTGCCAAAAATACACAACAGTGCGCAGAAACCAACTGAGTTCAAGCACCACACGGCCCGGGGCGGGGCGGCGGGGGGGAGGCAGATGATAATCCAAGGATTTTACAAAAAGTGTGCAATGCAGCTGTGAGATGGTCTAAGGAGGCCAGGGTCAGGTGCTAGGACACTGTGCATTGGAGCCTTTTGGGATATTCTGGGAGGTCAGGGAAGTAATGTTTAAACTGAGAGGGGGCACAGCATGTGCAAATGCCCTGGACTGTTGCCAGTACAAAGGACTCCGCCATTGAGGCTGAGCAGAGGCAGGAAGAGGGAAGGAGGTGCAGGCAAGACGGAGAGGCCAGTGTCAGACCACGTGTCTTTTATAAAATTATAATACAGGCCTCACGCACAAAGATTCTGACTCAGTTAGAGGAGGAGGGACTAGATAGAGCTATTTTTTTAAAGTCTCCCAGGTAACGCAGCCAGGGTTGAGAATCATTAGCCTAGGTTTTATTTAATCCTTAATCTAAGGTCTATGGGAAGCTAGCTACTCAGTTGTTGATAACAGGGATGACACGTTTAGACGCATGTCTTGTGTCCCTACCTGCATATACATATACCCAGTGAAGGGAAGAAAAAAAAAAGCCTTTTAAAAAAGTATTAAATAGCTTTCAACTTTATAATAACAACATTTTTGAAAAGATGAAAAGATAGAGGCAATGACAGATGTGCATTTTTCTCTAGTGCTACTGAGGTGTTTGTTAGAATCTCTGGCATTAGACATTAGAATTCAAAGAGAGTGGTGCTAATTTAAATTCCAAGACTTCAGGGAATTTTCCGTTTGTCCTCAAAAATCTCTCACCCTAAATCATGGAAACTCCTTCCTTTAAAATGAAAACCTTATACTCACCTAGGCTGTTTATTTTATTTTATTTTAAATATTTCCATACAAGAACCACAGGTCACAGAAATTTTTCTGATTTGAGCACTTTTGTTGCAGCGGGGAATTTGTGATGTTAGCATCGTGTGACACCATCCCAAATAAATTTGGAATGTGGTACCATCCCAAATACCTCAGTTTGCTGATATTTAAAGTGTTTCCATAATATCTTACTGGATCCTTACAGTGATATTGTGAAGGAATTGAGGAACAAAGACATTAAGGACTCCCTCAAGGTCAAACAGAAGTCAGTAGCCAAACCAGAACTGAGTCTCAGTTCTCCTGACTTGTCGCCTTGGGGCACGTTTTTCCCTCATGCAAAAACTGGCAGATGTGATTTCATACACCGGGACTTTTCAGAAGATTCCGGTGATGTGATTATTATAATTATACCGTTCCCTTTAATAGTCTCCAGACATTAGCTCAATTAAAGCTCTCAACTTTATTTCAAGGTGAGAATTATTTCCCTTTCCCCTTTTTTCACTCAGGTTTAATGTCCTCTCCATTAGACCGTCAGCTTCGTAAGGGCAAATTCCACGCCTGCCTTATTGATATACCATCCACCCCCCATGCTTAGCAGTGTTGAGTCAATAAGTGAGTGAATGATTGAAAGGCTAACTCAGAAAATTCATTGAAAAGAAGAACTAGAAATATTCTTTTGGGGGGGAAATATTCTTTTAAAATATGACTTAATTTGTCTAATATCCCCTATGTGTTCTCTGGAATTTTGTACATCCTTAACTACCTAGTTAGCCTGCTAGAAATAGTCCAAACTTTAAAAAAAGACGTCACCATCTCTTGTCCTCTTAGGGTGACCAACCATTCCGGCTGGCCCAGGACTGTTCCAGCTCTAGCACTGAAAAGTCATGTATCCAAGAAAACTCTTTAATCCCAAAGACCTGGACAGCTGTCACTCTAATTAAACACAGAACGTAAGACTAGCCCCTGTAAGAATGCACCTTCTAACCCCGTGGTTATCCACGTGTGATCCCCGGACCAGTAGCATCAGCACCTCCTGGAAAACATTGGCAGGGAACATGCAAATTTTCAGGGCCCTTCCTAGTCCTACTGAATCCAAAATTATGGGGGTGGGGGTGGGCCCAGCAATCCTTGTTATAGCAAACTCTCCAGGTGACTCCGATGGTTGGCGGAGGCAGAATCACTGTCAACCTGAGCACTGTTTGATCAAACAGGAAGTAAAGAGATAAAGCCAAAAAGCAGACCACAGAAATAATTCCATTTGCATCCTTCTTTGGCTTTAACTTTCTTTGATTGCTTTAAATCTACTTATCCCAGCTAAGCTCTCTCCTGCTGAAGCGGCAAGGAAGGCAGGGGTGGGTGCGCTTCCACTTTCAGTGGCAGCATCACTTGTTAGGGTGCACGGTAGGCAGAACAAATGACGAAAACTATTTAAACATAGGAGTGAGCAGGAATATGGCATGAGTAGGTCCATGCACGAGAAGACAGCAGTAATACTTGAAAAGAGTGTCTTTTTGAAAGGATCTGTTCACAATTTTCTCTCTTGTTTAAACTGCTAGATTCCTAGAGACACAAAAGACAGGACCAGCCCTAAAGCCAACCTTCACATCATCCAGTGAGTCAAGTTTCTGAAACATCAGTGAATCCAAAGCGAAGAGAACTAGCAAAATGCTAGTCTCTGTAATATTGGACACTTTAGATAGGATTTTGAGTTACACAGGTACCGTAAAGTCCCTAGGGAGATAGGTAGGCACAAAGGCACTGAAAAGTTTCTCCTTTTTGCGGATAAGGAAACTGAGTGGTTAAGTGACCTCCTTGGGAGAATTTTTAGAAGGTGCATCTGTACCAATAAGGGAAGTCAGGGATGAGGGACTTCTGCATATAGCTGGGGCCATTAGGCCTGACAGGCTTTCATCCTTAAGGACCTGAAGATGACAAACTTCTTTGAATGACGTTTCAGACAGATGGAGTGATGGTTTCTGGCCATGGAACTCACTTACGCTGGATGGCTCTCAAAGTTAAAAGTTCCATTTGCAGGTCTACCCTACTAGGGTTTTTTGTCTTTTGGTTTTTTAATTTTTCCTCACATGACTCCCAACTGATATGGTTGGCCTAAATAATGGCATTCATCCCCTGCTCTCTGGGGTGTGGCACAACGCAAGGGCAAGGGTGTGGGCACCATGCCAGAACATCAACTTATGATGGTGCCAGTCAAGACCAGTTTCTGACTCACTAAGAAATAATACCCTAGGATCCTTTCAGTTCAACGTGTCGGTGTATTTTTCTAGGGCAATGAATTGACCGAATGATCTTGCAAATCTACCTCTTTCTGTGTCCATTTTCTCAACATAGCATGGCTCTATTACTAGGGATGGATGAAATATCCTTTCAAGGTGATCTCCAAATTTAAGTAAACTAGAAATAGCAATAGAAAACACACGTAGTGTTTACGATATGCCAAGACCTCTTCAAAGTGTCTTACCTACATTATTAACTCATTTAACCCTCACAGCTGCCCTCTCAGGTCGGTACTATTACTATCCCCACTTTACAGATGAGGAAACAGAGGCACAGGGAAGTTAGGTTATTTTCCCAGAACCACATAGCTAGTAAGCAACACAAATGGAATTTGGATCCAAGTCAATCGATTTCAGGTTATACTCTCAGTCACATCCCCCCAATCATCCCCTGCATAATGGTTAGATTGAACTGATCGTCCTATCTTCTCCACTGCAGATTTATCCACAATGTGTTCTCACACTGACCACAGCAAACATTTCATTTGGATTCCATAGGACAGATATAGGTGATGTTGCCTGCTAATACCTAGGATGTGAGCTGCTTGAGGACCTTTCTCTGTGTCTTCCTTATAGATCTCACACTTTTCACAAAGTGAAAGATCACTAAGTGTTCCTTGAATGCTATGCACGAGTATTTGGAAAACTGAAACACGCTAAAATCTTGTTCCAAATGCTTGTCTAGTTCCATATCGCTACACCAATCAGAGCTACCTACATCAGTATTTCTACCGTTTCCTTCTTTCTCACTCTACATATCATGCCTGCTTTGCACAGGCATTCCTCAACCCACAGCACTTTGTTAATTACTCCTCGGTCGCCCTGATGGAGGCCGTACCGGGATGTCCCTGGGTACAGTGCCTAGAAATTCTCAGCTTGCTCACGCACTTGGTCCTCTCTGCCCTTCTTCCCTCGCATTTCTGTCTGAGTAGAACATATTTCCACATTACTGGGTTGGCCCAGTCCATGCTTTAAAAAACAATTAAAAACTTAAAACAATGCTTTTCAGTGGTTAGGTAACAGCAAAGTCATTAAAAAGTAACACCATTGTCATTACTGCATTAGTTGGCAGTGATTTAAAATATAACAAACACGAAAACTTCATAGCATTGAGAAAGTGGTTCTTTTAACATGATTTCTCTTTAAATCTAGGTTTCTTTTTAAAAAAGTATTTTCTTTCTTTCTTTATTTATTTTTAGAGTGAGGGCAAGGGAGGGAGAAGGAGAGGGAGAGAAATATCCATGTGTGAGAGAAACATTGATTGGTTGTCTCTTGCACGCCCCCAGCCTGGGACCTGGTCCACGACCCAGGCATGTGTCCTGACCAGTAATCAAACCGGCGACTGTTTGGTTTGCAGGACGATGTCCAACCCACTGAGCCACAATAGTCAGGGCTAAATTTATGTTTCAGATGGAATTTAAATATTTCTAAAATAACTTTTATTGTAAAGATCCAAATCCAGTTTTAATTGTCTACGCAGCAGTTTGTAAATGGATCAACCCACTTGTGAATGGGCTAAATTTTTTGCGAAAGTCTGGCATATTATCACATGAAAAACTAGCAGATGTGTAACTAACCTCATGCTTGTATTTCTGTTGTCCAGAATAATCATTTAGCCAGCTGCTTTCACATGAATGTGGATGCCCTGATTGAGAACTCACTTCTTAGTTCTCTGGCCCCAGATCTTAGAAGGAATTGGCCTCGACACAGTGAGGCTGAAGCTGTGGGAGCCAGGAACGTAGACCCGAGGCGGGCGGTGGGTGGCTCCAGGATCAGGCCTCATCTGCTCTGGGCTGCCTGCCCCACACCCCAGACACAACAGTGCCACCGCCATGAGTCACCTGGAGAGCTGTGGAAAATGGGACACAGCCAGTAACCTGGGGAAAACAGAGCAGGACAGATAGGGAGGTCTGGAAGCTTTAAGACTTAAATGTGTCAGCTAGTGGAGACCAAAGTCCTGAGAGCCTAAAGCTGTCCCCAGACAGCTTGGAGCCCCCCAGGTATGCTCCTAAGACCTCATCCCAGCTGAGTCTGTCTTGTCCAGGCCCTGCCTCTAATTTCCTTCTGCTCATCAACCACAGGTGGGCGGAGCTGCCTTCTGCCTCCCTGGTTTCCGCCTGCCTTCTTGTTGACAGCCCCTGTTCTTGGTCAGCTCTGAAGCATGCACTGAGTTCTCCAGTCCCCTGGTTATGCTTTGTGCTCCAAGGCACATATATGTGAGGTGTATACCATCACGATCTTATATTTACACATGCTAACTTATGGCAAGAGTCAACACTTGTATAGTGTTTACTTTATGTCAGGCACTTAAAAAAAAATCTTTACTTGAGCATATGTTTATTGATTTGAGAGAGGGGGAGAGAGAGAGAGAGAGAGAGATTGAGAGAGAGATGGAGATGTATCGATGTGAAAGAGAAACATCGATCACTTGCCTGTTTGCGCCTTGACTGGGGATTGAACCCGCAGCCTTTTGGTGTATGGGACAATGCTCTAACTAACTGAGCCACCTGGCCAGGGCAACGTTAGGCACTTTTGTAAGCACAAAGTTGTGTTTCCTTAGAGTGGTATATCAGTCCTAGGCAGCTTATAAAGCACAGATGGCAGGGCCCCGACTCCAGAGTTGTTAATTCAATAGGGCTGAGGGGGGGCCTGAGAATTTTCATTTCTAACAAGTGCAGATGTTGCTAGTGCCACACTTGGAGAACCTCTATTGTAGAGCATCCGGTAACTCTCTGGTGGGCTTATTAGAAATGCTCTTGTACAGCATTGGAAGGGCACTGGATAATTTTTCTTAACAGAAGAAAGGTGGAGAGGAACTGGTCCATGCAATTCACTATCGAGGGTTGGACATCGACAGGTCATACCACCCTAGAGTTGGCAAATCAGTCGGCTCTTATGGACCTCAGCTGTCGGACTCAGAATGGAGGGGGAGGAGAGGAAAAGCTCCGCCCTGTTCCGGGCACTTCGTCTCCACTGGGAGTCAACCACCCAGTGCAAGTGATATTGTTTCCCCATTTTCTAGATGAGGAGACCATGGCTTAAAGGGCAGAGGGTGTACAGCAGAGCTCCCCAATTGGTGTGCTGGAATGGGTTATGTGCACTGAGTTAGCAATCCCCTCAGCACCCGTGGTGCCTGCATGGGGCCTGAAGTACCTGGAGCACCTTTCAGTCTCCTCCTGAAGCGACCGCCCTTCCCCCTCAGCCCCACCAATTCATCCCAGGGTGCCATGCACACAGGGCCAACCTCCAGGGACCTCAGATCCAGGGCTGACACTCCTCCTCCAGCCTCTGAGACAACCCTGGAGGGCAGGGGCAGGACTACAGGGGAGACTTCAGAGAGCACCTAGAGGTGGGCAGTCACCAGGATTAAGGCTGGAGCTGAGGCCCTAAACTGGTAAAAACCTGTCAGGTACCTTTGAGGGAAAACAGACTCCCTTTCTTGTAAGCAAAACAAAAGGCCCTTGATGATACTCGGGCACCACAATGTTAGGAAACAACCGAGGGAAAGAGGACCAGACAGGACCCTCAGCGTCCCAATCCCATGCAGTTACCGCTCGGCAAGGCTGGAAGGTTGCCAGACCTTATGCTTGGTGATCTATGGCAGAACCAGAGATTTATAACCCATATTTTAATAGTCTCCTGATTGGACAATTGGAGCTCCCTGTATTTTCATCCGCCAGCTAAGTAGTTTGGTGTCCGCACAAAGACCAAGTGCTGAAGCCAGACTCCTGGAGAGGCAATGGCTCTCTGTAAGTGGGGGGAAAGCTTAAGTAACTCGATGGACTTTCAGTTGTTGAGGGCATTGATTTTTTTTTAATTGCACTTATGGTTTATAAGACCCAAAATAGCCTTGGACAATAGAGCACAAATTGCACTATCAGTTCTTTAGGCAACTCTTGACATATTCTGACCTCCAAAAGGGCCATTTAATATATTAGGAGTTTTTAGTTCAAGCCAAAGTTTTCCATTGACATGACTGGAGGACGACTGATGCTTATACTCATTCCCATGGGATGGTCACTTTCAGAGAGTCTCATGTCTCGACAAAAGGTTCTGGGAGATATTCTGCCAAAATCAGAAATGTCTGAGCAGTTCTGCTACTTGTTTCTTGCTCTGAATGTGACCTATGACCTGTAGGCACCTTTTCTCTCTTCCCAGTGACCTTTGCTCTCAGAACCTTCCACTGCCTCATGTTGGAGGAAGGAAGTCATTTTCCTGGGAGAGTAATCATTTCTCATGTTTGTAGAGCTCTATCTAGTCTTTCATGTTACAGAGAACATTAAAAAGTCCTAGGTCACTCCTTCTTTTATAAATAAAGAATTGTGGTCAAGGAGGTTAAGTGTTTATTCAAAATATCACAGCCAGCAAGAGACAGGGTCAATGATTATCAATCCAGGCTCTGTGAGGCCCACGGAGAGAAGTTCTCATTAAGTTTATCCCGGGATGTTACTTCTCTGTTATCGTCACATACAGGATTGGGTGGGGAGACAAGGACAGATCAAACGAGAGTGTGGGAGAGGAACCATAGGTCCTACCTAAGTCCTCTCCTCAGGCAGGGTCTAGAAGGCTATGGAAAGGTGTCCTTTTCCCCATCTTTCTCCCAAATTAGAAAGTAGCTCAAGAAAGTAAAGCTAATGGAATAAATACAAAATATACTAGCTCTTTCATTGACCTGAACTGTCCAGCTTAAGAAATGCTTGGGAAAGATGATACCAGAGAGACCAAGGTACTTATGCAATTAAATTTAAAAAACATAAAGATTGTGCCTGAATGACCTGGCTCTTTGAGGTGACACTTAGCTGAAAGGCAACCATATATACCAGGTCTGGGAAAAGAAAGTTGCAAGGACTAAAAGGCACTTGTTTTGACCCATATATGCAGGCCGCAGGACTGGCACTGGTTACACAGATATACCCTGGAAAGAGTGGAGAAAATTTTATAGTCTCCCATGAATTCATTCTAGGAAGGGTTACAGGACATGTACTGTATGCCAGGGGTGGGTGTACAAATATGAAACCCGTGTGGCCCCATCTCTGTGTATTCTCAGTCCAGCAGAGCGATGAGAATGTGGGGGCTGGAGGGGAGGTGGAACCCAGAGTTAGAGGGGGCACTGTCACTCAGGGCTGCCTCCCAGGGCAGGGCAGCTGTGATCTCATTATACCTGCAGCCAGCAACGCTCAGTGCTGACATGGTCTCAGAGGGAACACTCTGGTAGTGAACTGGTCCCCTTATGGACTCATTCTTCCCTTCAAATGGCTCTCGGGTTCCTAAAGAAAGCCACGTGTCTTGCAGGAGTCAGTAGATTTTATGTCACAACACCTCCCGTGCTTAGAATCCAAGATATTGTTTCAGGGTTCACATTTTCACAGCCAAGTGTCAGTATACCTAGTCTGATATCTGAAGATGAATTTGAAGTCAATGGCAATATTTTTCCCAACTTTGGAAGTGTGGTTATAGACATTGTTGCCTAAAAGACCTTGTTTAAAGCAATCTCTGTCCAAAATCTCTTTAATAAGAAAAACATTTGATATTCATCGATCACTTACTTTGTGACAGGTGCATGAATTCACTGAATCCTCCCAACAGCCCTGTGGGCAGGTCCTATTAAAGTTATACCTTGGAGAATTTGGGTGTCGGTTCCAGACCACAGCAATAAATGAGTCGTAATTTTTTTGTTGGTAGAGGGTCTTGCCTTCCATTTGTAAAAAACACAACATCTGTGAAATGCAATAGAGTGAGGCACAATAAAATGAGGTCTGCCTGTATTAACCGCAATTTCAGGTGAGTAACTGAGGCTGAGAGAGTAAATGATTAGCCCAGGATCACGTAAGGGGGAAGTGGCTTTGTGGGGCTTTGTAGCTCCTGAGCGCATGCTTTGAGTCCAAGCAGCTTAATCACCACTTAAACTGGGTCTTTATCTGAGATAATGCAACATCCAAGGCAAGTAAATTCCTGGTTCAGGCATTCTCAGAGAGGTGGGAGGGGCTTCTGGGTCTTAGAAAAGTATATAGTGTGAGGAAATTATGTATATTTTATTATGTACTTTTATATTTTAGAAAGCACAATAATGAAGACTTTCATACAGCCTTAACTAAGGGAGGGCACACAACCACAATGCGCAAGAGGGGCGAAGCCACGGGCTAACTATCTCCACCGTGTCTCAGCTAGACGGAATGGAGTTCGAATCCCAGCTCTTACCGGATGTGTGGCTGTGGAACATTTCATGACCCTGTTTAAGCTTCAGTAAATACCGGGATTAAATGACCTATTTAAAGGCTGACCACAGGGCCTGGCAGAGAGTGAGCCCTCAGAAGATGTTAGCTGTTCGTATTCTTTCTTAGAAGTAATTCTTTAAAAAAAAAAATCTTTATTGTAGTTTTTTTTCCCATTACCATTTAGTCCCCTTACATCCCCCTCTTCCCAGCAACCACCACACTCAGAGGTAACTCAAAAAAGCACTGTTGGGGATTTAAGGACGCTGAACCTGACAGTTTTTCAAGTTCACATCCAGGCAGTGAAGTACTTCTTTCCTCACTGGGAAGCTGCACGAACTGCCCTTATTCTGAACTCTCCCGGCAGACACGCGAAAGTGTTTCTGCAGCATATGAGGTCCTGATCAATATTTAGCAAAGGACACCTGGGTTGAGGGAGCTGGGGTCCTTGATATATACCTTTAAAATCAGTGGGGGTGGCATATTCTTCAGGAAGAAGACCAGCCAGGTGGCAGCTTTGGGCCCTGCCGAGTGAGTTTTCCGCCTTGAAGGATGAATTACCGGCGCCAGTGCTGGTGTGAGGCTCCCCGCACACGCCATCGCCCTGAAGAACTAGTTTGTAGGAAAAAGGTTTTACTCATTGGATTGAAAAGAGCAGAAGCTCGACCAGTCCTTGCTCCCACCCCAGAGACCTGGGAGGAGGTTATTGAAGAAAAAAGGACGCTTGTTAAAGATGGTAAGGCAGACGTTATTCAGGGTGATCAGACACCACCTGGGAGATGGTGGAGGATGAGGAAACTGACCGGCTATTGAGGAGGATCAGATATTGAAGGCGGGGGATTCTGGTTAAACCGACTTAACCGGGTCCTTGTTAACACTGAATTTTACAAGGAAGTGAACAGGTAGGCTTAAGAGAAGGTTCGGGAGCCTGAAGTCTGGGCAAGCAAAGAGTCTCCGCCAAGGCTGTAGCTCCCACATTCCGCAGAGCTGTCCAGCTAGTGGGCTTCTTGGACACCTCTAATCTCTGTAAAGGAAGTTGTTGCTCCGGGAGAAACTTCGGACGGGTTTACAAACACCCAGATTTAGGTTGGGGAGGAGAGGCATCCTGCACAGTAAGGAGTCTTTGTCTTGCTGAGAAAATTGGCAGGCCAGGCCCTGGCAGGTGTGGCTCAGTTGGTTGGATTGTCGTCCCATACACCAAAAGGATGCGGGTTCGACTGGGTTCGGTTCTCCGTCAGGGCACACACCTGCGTTGCTGGTTCCATCCCCAGTCTGGGTGCGTATAGGAGGCAACCAATCGATGTTTCTGTCTCACATTGATGTTTCTCTCTCCTTCCCTCCCTCTCTACAATCAATATTTTTAAAAACTGAGAAGAACCCTGGCTGGTGTGGTTCAGTGGATTGAGTGCTGGCCTGCAAACCAAAGGGTGCAGGTTCGATTCCCAGTAAGGGCACATGCCTGGGTTGTGGACTAGGTCCCCAAGAGGCAACCACACCCTGGCGTTTCTCTTCCTCTCTTTCTCCCTCCCTTTCCCTCTCTCTAAAAAAAAAAAAATATATATATATATATATATAAACTGAATATATATATAAACTGAATATATATATATATAAACTGAATATATATATATATATATAAACTGAAAAGAGAAGAAAAGAAAATTGGCAGGCCAGGAGCAAAGGGAACCTCGGGAAGAGAAAACTCCATCCCTGGCACAGGGGACAGCTCGCATCTGACCACAATAAGGCTGGAACATCACTTGGCTTTCCACAAGGAGGCTAAAAGCACTTCCTGTCCATTATCCCCTTTGTAATGAAACCATCTAAGGGGAGAGGGAGGGTTTCCATCAGGCCTGGCAGCTTTACAGAGAGCGGGGCTCCTCCCAGAGGGGCCTAGTGCCCACGCTCGGGTGCGCTGGGATACCGCTCTGGAGGCTGCCCTGCACCCCAGCCGGCCTGGGCTTTCCTTAAACAGTGCGGCGGAGGGGCAGAGCCCCCACCTGGTTCCAATCACATTCATTATCAAGGAGATGAGTGAGGAGCTCTAGTCACAGGAAGTTGACTTAGGAGAAAGCCTGGGATGGGGGCTCCCTGGTTAACTCTTTTCTGACCAGCACAAGCTTCACAGTCAGGACCTAAGCAAAGATTCTCCACACCCCCCCACCCCCACTCCGCCTTGCCCCGCTTCCAGGCTGATCCTAGGAAGAGGTCTGGAAAAGACAGATTATTTTTAGCCGTTGAGGCGGGCTGATTTGCCTCTCTCCTCGCCCATTCCTTTGAAATGCGGCGTCTTTCCCTCCCAGCTGGGCTAGCGTGCCGAGCTCTCCGCGAGCTGTCCTTGAGCTAAGCGAGCTCAGATCTGCTCCACGAGCAGGATGTGGGGGCCACCGGTGGGCAGGTAGGCATGCGGAGCTGCAGGGGCTGCTGGCTGTCGTGATTTAACTCGGAGTTCCATTCGTTCATCCAAACAGTGCAGGCAGGATCCTGTAGAACATTTAGAGGGGAAAGGAGGGAAAGGGAGAGGGTCAGTAGCAGGACGTTATTTCCAAGGAAGCACGCAATTACTCAGGTAAGCATGGCAATACCCTTTCTGTGATGAAATATGCCTCCAACCAGTTTTTGGTTGTTGGTTTTTTTTTTCTTAAAAAAGAAAGGAATGTGCCTTTTAATAATTACCTAGCAAAGCCCTGGCCAAGTAGGTCAGTTGGTTAGAGTGTTGGCCCTATATTCCAAGATTGCTGGTTTGATCCCCAGTCAAGGCACATGCGAGAATGAGCCGACAAATGCATAAATATGTGGAAAACAAATCAAATCGCTGTTTTTCTCTCTCGCTCTTCCTCTCTCTCTCTCTCAAAATTAAATTTAGTCCTGGCCGTGTGGCTCAGTGGATTCAGCTCCAGCCTGTGAACTCAAAGATCGTAGGTTCGGTACCTGGTCAGGGCACATGGCTGGGTCACAGGCCAGGTCCCCAGTTGGGGGCGTGTGAGAGGCAACCGACTGATGGTTTCTCTCCCTCTCTCCCTCCTTGCCCTCCCTCTAAAAATAAAAAAATAAAATCTAAAAATCAACTTTAAAAGTTTTTAAAACTTATCCAGAAATATTTCAAACATGAAAAAACAAAGAGTGCCCTGGCTGGTGTGGCTCAGGGGATTGAATGCCGACCTGCCAACCAAAGGGTCACTGCTTTGATTCCCACACAGGGCATGTGCCTGGGCTGTGGGCCAGGTCCCCAGTGGAGGGCGTGTGAGAGGCAACCACCCATTGATGTTTCTCTCCCTCTCTTTCTCCCTGCTTTCCCCTCTACCTAAAAACAAATAAATAAAATCTAAAAAACTTTTTTAAAAAAGCACAGCATACATTATAACTTATGAGTATAAACCCCTAACATCCCGATTTAACATTTAGTCCTACCAAATTCCTTTTTTATTACTTTTAAGGAACAAAGCATTGCAAATATCAGTTGAAACCCTCCTGCGCTCTCTCCCCACTACCCTACTCCATCTGATGGGCTGTGTATCTTTCCAGTCCATCATAAGCAATTTCAAAGCAGCAAGAGCCATGGCAGCGTATAAATTAGCTACTACCATTGAAAACATTCTTCTAACTTGTTCCTCTTCTTAGGTCAGGAAGGTCATCAACTCCACCATCATCCTCATCGTTTCTGATAAGAAAACATCCCCTGCCCAACATAGGTTGCCATGCAATCTCCAAGGCATAGACCGTTAGTTCAGGGATGGGCCTGAAATGGCCTCAGTTGCAGTTGAGGAAACCAAGACTCTTAGAGGCGAGCTGTCTCTGCGTTGACAGTGTGCATCCTCAGGCGCAGAAGCTGGGAAGGAGCCACTGCCTCTCCCTGGCTCCCCAGCACCCCTGGCGCAGACCTCAGCACAGAGCGGTTTCCCTGTAGAGGCTCCTTGCCTGTGTGTCTCTGTTAATGCACGAATGAGCAGTCAGATCCTGCCCTCCGTGCGCATCTGGTTCCTGCTTTAAACTTCATTCTCATCAGTGAACATCTGGTAGGAGGGGGTTCCTCTTGTTACTTAATATAATGAATGGTATGTTTTACAAAACTTCCTATCTATCGAAAGGTCTACTTGGGGCCTTTGAAACAGCTTATTTGGGCAATAGGCTTTAATTAATATGCAAGAGAAAGTGTTAGCTAGGAGAAACACACACACACACAACAACAACAAGAAAGAGAGAAAAGTATTAGAACCTGCATTCTGACGATGTTTAGCATAGTCCAATAGCAATGCCCAGAAGCTGGTTGCCATGGGATGGTGCCTCCTTTTCATTTATCCAATGTCCATTTTACTGTGTGCCAGGATATAAAGGATAGATAAGTCACGGCCCTACAGGAACAGGGGAGAGTGAACGCGCCTGTCTTCACCTGGTGTGGCATTTATGAGCTTACTGGCTTGGCTGAGGGACACAGCCGGTTGCTGCGGGAAAGATTAAAATCCCCCAGATAGGTACTAGACTTATTGTGATGATCATGCCATAATGTTACTGAACGGCAACTGGGGGCCCGCTGCCTGCCGCCACCCTGTAGAAAAAGTTCCAGGGACAAAGGTTTGGTGATAAAGAAAAGGAGTCTTTATTCAAAAGCTTCGCAATTTTGGAATAACAGCTTTCCACATGAATTAGTCACATAGGCCTATCAGTTGAGGCTAAACTCTGTAGCTCTTTAGTTACAGCTTTACTCACTTAAACCTATCAATTAAGGCTAAACTCTTTAACACCTGAGTTCTATCATTTCTCCCTGTTAGTTTTAATTATATTATTTCTATAGGGTTAGTTTACAAACTAAACGCCATAAGATACAAAAGCTACAGAATTTTGGAAGAATGGCAGGCTTCTGCCTCAGAGGTCGTCCCCTCTAGAACACCCAAAGAACAACCCTGCCACCCTCTGCCAGGCCAGCCTGATCCTAGGTTGCACCCAGAGTTCCTTCCCATCCAAAATACTGTCCATTAGGGAACGCAGGTCGCTGCAGCGGGGTCATCCAGGCATCCTTGAGGAAGAAGAGCCCGAGAGCCAGAGAGCCAGCGCTCAAGGTCACACAAAAGGAAGTGGCGGAGCTGAGGTTCTTTCCCAGGACGGTGACTCCAAAGCTCATATCTTTTTAAAAAAATTGAGATATAATTGACATACAGTAAAATGTACCCTTTTCAGTGCAGTACAATTCATGAGAACTGACAAATGCATACCGTTGTATGATCACCAACATAATCAACACATAGAACAGTTCCATCACCCTCACAAACGCACTGCTGCCCCTTTGTAATGAATCCCCTCCTTCCATTCGCCCGCAGCCCTGGACTTCCAGTGATCCCTTTCTGTTTTGCCTTTTCCAGAATGTCCTATAAATAGAATCATACAGACTTTTGAGACTGACTCCTTTCACTTAGCAAAATGCATTTGAGATTCATTCTTCTCTTGCTGCACACACCTATTGCTTGTTCCTTTTTCCTGGTGAGTACTATTGCATTGTGTAGATGTACCACAGTTTGTGTTCATTTACTAGTTGAAGGACATTTGGGTGGTGCCCAGTTCGGGAGGATTATGAATAACATTTGCGTATAGGTTTTCATGAGTGTAAATTTTCATTTTCTTTTTGGTAAATAAATACCTAGAAGTGAGGACTGCAAATCTCATGTGTCCAGCCAGGTTCCAAGATGCAATGGAGTGGATACTCAGGACCCTAGAGATGTGAACAACCCTGGGTATAGAGAAAAGATTTTTTTCTGATTTACTCCCTTCCAAAAGAATCTCAGAAATAATTTCTTTTTGTTTTAGTCTTCACATGTAAATTTTAAAAAAAAATTATTGATTGAGAGAAAGAGAGAGAGGGAGCGAGGAAAAAAAAACACATCGTTTTGATGTGCCACTTATTTATGCATTCATTGGTTGCTTTTTGTATGTATCCTGACCAGAGATCAAACCTGCAACCTTGGAGTATAAGAATGACACTCTAACTAACTGAGCTACCCAGCCAGGTCTTCACGTTGTTAATGTGGAAAAAATAATAATACAATCACAATGAAGTCTTAAGCTTAAAACGTAATTTTTGATCTGTGATGAATGCTAAAATGAAACACTACTCTGGGTTTTTTTTTTCTTCCTTATTTGTAATCTTTGTTTTTGGATCCCAAACAAAACTCACCCCTCACCGCCCTACCCCCTGACATTTCTGGATGTTTCTTATGTTACTTTGAAAGCTGTTATGATCAGGCCCAGGCACTCAAACAGAAGGTGTAGATGAGATTTTCATTCCTTCCTCTCTTTAGAATTCTGCTCTTTCCTCTTAGGTTTATTTTAACTCTCGTTCTATTCTTCCCCACGTCTCCAGCCCCCTCCCTCATCCTCACACATCACCTGCTTCTTTGGAAGAGGAAGCTAGATTCTCAAATGCAAGCCTCCCTGTTATATTTGTTAAAATCTCCATATCAAGTGGAGGGCACACAGACATCAGCCAAACCACACCACCCACTTTGTGTCCTGATGTGTGCACGTAAGAAGGGTGCGAAACATCCCACTTCTAATGAAAATGTTCTTCCCATTTTTACATGGGGAGTCACTCACTGACCCTGTACAAGACGGGTTCCAGTGCATGGACACTATTAAATAGGACTTGGTGAGAAGAATTCATCTGCCACGCCTCCCCAGGGTAAGTGGAGGGATCGTGTTCTCCTCCTTCTTTGGCCTAGATGTATTCAGAACCTCTCTCATAGTCCCGACTGGTTTCAGTAGGGGATCCACGTTCAATGCAACATAAGCAAGCATCCAGCAAACCCTCGCCACTGTGCCCTCATTTTCAGAAGTGAAGTGATATTTTTTTGAGGTTCCTGAGTGCCCTAGTCTGGGTTCTCCCCGAAGCAGAGCCTGATAAGAATGCTTACCTATGAGTAGTCTATTTGAGAGTGAAACAGGGAAGGAGAGAAAGTCCATAAAGTGATGAATTACTGAATTGGTCACCACTAAGCAGGACCTTCTAAGAAGCTTTGTGAAATGCCCCTGAGGAACATCTTGGGGGGGGGGGAGATTTAATGGGGAAGCGTTTATCCTCTGCTCCCAGCCTCTAGAGGGCGATGGTTGTTCCATGGGCATCAAAAGCCCTGCACTCACCTGGTCTGTGACGGAATGTGGGGAAAGCCAGGGGCATGATCCTCGCCTAGGCCTGTGGGCTACACAATATTGCTCCAACAACCCCTGGTGTTATTTGGACTTCAAACTCTCTTGCTGAGCCAATGGAAAAGCTATTTAGAGACTCCTGGGACTTGGATACAGCCACTGTCTTCCTATAGGATGGCTATCAAACGCTAGCTGCTGTGAGTGGGCTGGCAAGAATGGTGGCTGGGGAATTTTTACTTGGGAGAGGCCTTGGGGCCAGCCATCCGGCTTGGGACCCGGGGGTGGGCTTAAAGCTGTGTTTATATAGCAGACATTGTTTTTACTTAGATGATAGGTTTATTTTGGGGTGGTTGAAAGAGAATGGGGGTCTCTTAGCTCAGGACACAGCCACCAAGGCAAGTGCTGCCCACAGAGCCCAGTATATTCCAGGTTTTTCGAGCCTGATCTCTTTACAAAACAGTGCAGAGTGCAGGGCCGCATGCCCTTCCTTCCTCACTCGGCCTGGCCTGCCCCCTCCCACACCTGGGAGAAGGTGAAGGCAAGCAAAGAAGAAACCCGCTCTCAGCTCAGGAACTGTAAGTGATGTGTCTGTTGCCAAGGCTTCAGGGAAATATCTTCAACCCCTGTAGTTTGGGACGCCCAGGTTTCAGGTGGCGTGATCCAAGCACAACAGTGGGAGCTGGCAGTTATGCAGTGTCCTCTGGTGCCAATTGTTCACATGTGTCATCTTACTCAATAAGCCCTTAGAGCTGAGGGAAAGGGCTCCTTAGTATGTGATTTGTATTCCTTTATGCATGTCTTGGCTTGAAAAGCAATTGCGAATTACCACTTACGTGTCTATAATCCTCTGCAATTATCTTTTAAGCCTTGGTTTTGCTCTTGGTAAACACCTCCTTGCCTCATCAATAGCTTTGACTCGAGGAAGGGGGCAGGGTAGAATGATGAAGAGAATCCTCTGGAATTCCCATGCTTTGTGGTGTTGCTCACGTCTTTCCCTTTCATTCTCTTCCCCTGTCCCTGATGCTAGCCACCCAGTTGTCCCTGTCCTTTAAGCCCTACTTCCTCCAGGTTGTCTGTCTACTCTTCTCAGAGGTCACCTTCTCCTCTGAAAATGGGGATTTTCCGCTCAGCTCACTGGACCCTGTGTCACTTCTGCCTGATGACAGCCCTGGTTTTGTCATTTATCTTTTCAGATACTTATGCCTTATCTTTATCCCTTTCCCACACCCACTTCCCACAACTTCTCCCCAGGAGATTGTAAACTCCTTGAATTTGCTTTAAATTTCTTCGTAACTGCCACAGGGCCTAGACAGATGTCTTAGACAGAGTAAGGATCAATAAATCCTTCTTAAATCAAAAAGGGACTTGTGTGAAAATTTGGGGAAGGGTACTCTGAGGGCCTCTCTTCACTGGGTGTTGAATGTGTTTGAGAAATTGCCTGGGCTTGAGCCCTATCTCCGGCATTGAACACTTTGTACCAGTGTCTGATGAGTATGCTTGTTAGTATATTTCTTCCTCCCACAAACATTTATTGAATGTCATTCCTTTTTTTAAAAAAGATTTTATTTATTTTATTTTTAGACAGAGGGGAAGGGAAGGAGAAAGAGGGAAACATCAATGTGTGGTTGCCTCTTGCATGCCCCCTACTGGAGACCTGGCTCACAACCCAGGCATGTGCCCTGACTGGGGAATCGAAACAGTGACCCCTTGATTCACAGACCAACACTCAATACACTGAGCTACACCAGCCGGGACTGAATACTATTCTTAATGGTGATCATCAACAGTACTGGCTTCAGAAAGAGTCTATGTTTGTTCAAATCCTGGCTGTGTGACCTTGGACAAGTCACTTAAGCTCTCAGAGCTTCATTTTCCTCATTTGAGAAATGGAAATAATAACAGCGGTGGCCCCAAGGGTTGTTGTGCATACATAATGCATATAAAGCTCCGGACGGAGATCAAACTAAGTGCTCTGAGGAACACGATTTGGTGCCTGTCTTTGGGGAGCTTACTACCCAACAGGGAAATGCACAGGAAAAAACTGTGTTTTAAGTTGGGTGCCTAGAAGCTGACCAGGAGACACAGATTTGAGTGCAATTAGTTCATGTGGGAGGTGAGCCTCAGAAGCACGGGGAAGGGAGTGGGGAAGGGATACTTGATATTTGAATGAGCGAGTTACCACTGTGGGCAACTGGGGCTCAGTCTTGCTGGAATCTCTGGGAAATGGCAGAAAACAAACTCAGATTGTCTGCCCTGCCCCCAAGGGCAAGAACGCTGGGGTGTTTTACATCATTCCCTGTCATTCATTGCTTGAGGGCTGCTCACAAAGGCCCACCTTCCCTGTACTTTCAGCTTGCTCTCCTCAAGCAGTCAGAGAAAGCTCTCAGGCCAACAGTGAAAGTTGCCTGCAGAAGACACCTCGGGCCCTGGCTGGTGTGGTTCGGTGGGCTGAATGCTGGGCTGTGATTTCCGGTCCGGGCTGAAGCCTCGGTTTCAGGCCAGGCTCCTGGCTGGGGGAGCGTGCGAGGCAACCGATCGATGTATCTCTCGCACATCAGTGTTTCTTTCCCTCTCTTTCTCTCTCTCTCTTCCTTCTCCTTTCCCTAAAAAAAAAAAAAAAAAAAAAAAAAATTTTAAAAGAAGACACCTCAGGGTCAGGGTCATAGTCTCCGCTGGACAATGTGCCAAGGGACTATGGGTGGAGCATTGAGCATGAAAGCACGAGTTACGAGTTATTCCTGTCACCTGTGAGCGCTGGTGGGGAAAGATGAAAAGCCTCCTCGAGTGGTCCAAGGGCACTGAGGCATGGGACAAATGCCTCCGAAGGGAGCTGCTGCCTCTGCAAAGAATTGTTGGGAGGTGGTGACTGTCAGATGTCAGCATCTACCATGACCTTCCCAGACTCAAGGTCAGGGGCTGCTGCCTGAGCTCCAGAGAAGGGCTCAGCCCTTTCTTGCCCGGAACCTGTGACCCTGCTGGGTTAGCAGTGCACAGCTGGGCAGGGCAGAGCAGCCTCATGGATTCCAAAGGGTTATGCTGCTCTGGCAGCTCCTCCTGCTTTGTAAACCCGAGAGAGCAGAGGAAAGGGGGGAAATGTGCAAAGAGCACAACAAATTCCAGGAAAAGGTGTTGCAGTTTTGCCTTTAAACGTACCTCATTATGTCTGTCTTTTCCCCGCCATGATTGTCTGCAGGAGGCGTGGTTGAAAGGAAACAGGGTGGTGAGTAGAGCTGGAGAGAACTGAAGAAGTATTTCTTACTCCACAGGGACTTTTAGTGGTCCCACTGGGGGCTCACACCACGTCCAGCTCAAAGGCATAGCCAGACTAGGAGGTGCAAGACAGGGTGACTTAAAGGTGCTTGTAAGATACCCTGGGTTCATAATTCCTGGCACCCCATCATCACCCCTACATCTTATGCCAGCTGGTCCCATTCAAACTGTAATAGTAATTTCATGTCCGTGGTTTTGATTTTTTATCTTCAGCGTTGCTTCTATCAGAGTGTATATGGGGTTGAATAGTGTTCCACTCCTCTCCCCCCAACCCCCCCAAAAAATTCATGTTCACTGAAAAACTCAGAATGTGACCATATTTGGAAATAGGGTCTTTGCAGATGTAATTAGTTAAGATGAGGTCCTATGGGATTAGGGTGGGCCCTAAATCCAATATGACTGGTGTCCAATAAGAGGAAGGAAATTTGAATACTGAGACACAGATAAGCAGGGAAGAAAGCCATGGACAGGCAGAGGAAGGGAATGGAGTGGTGAAGCTGCAAGCCAAGGATTGCTGACTACCCTTTGAGGCCAGGAAGAGGCGTCAGAGGGAGCATGGGCCTGCCAGCACCTCTAGTTTTGACTTGTGCTCGCTAGAACTGTGAGACAATACATTTCTATTGTTCGCAGCCACCCAACGTGTGGCATCGTGTTGGGGCAGCCTTAGGAAACTAATACAGAGTTCAAGCTACTGGAGGGCAGGGACCACACATCTTGCTCACCTGTACACCCCTGCAGCTCAAAGCATGTCGGTCGACTCAAGATGTTAAGGGGAACTTTTTGAAAAGTATAGATTACTGGAAGTTATGGCCATTTACCACCTGGCTGCTGTCACGGCTGCAGGCATTAGGGGTTTACGGCACTGGACAGTTGCCTCTTGGAAGGACTGGATCCCAGTAGGGAAGGGAAACACTTAAGAGGGAGTTGAGAATAAGCCAAGACTGCCTTCATCTGCTTCCCAATTTTGGCTAGAGCTGGCCTGGTTTCAGGCCCTCATATCTAATTATATGGGTTCAAAAAGGCTCAGACACTTCTGAGAGTGGGACAAATCCTCAAGAATCTGAGGTCCTGACCATGGATTCCTCCAGCTGGGCTCTGGAGGACTGGTGTCACTAAGGCTGGGGAACAGGGGGTGGTGGTTTGGGGTTGAAGTCGACGTTAGCAAATAGCCCATTGTTCTCGTTCACCCTTCTGTGAAAGAAAGGAGCGGAAGTTCACTGCACGGCTCTCAGGAAGTTCCTGGCAGCTCTGTTTATAATAGCAAGATTCTGGAAATGACCCAAATGCCTGACAGTAGATGATTGGTTAGATAAAGAATGGTTTAGCCAGACACTGGAATTCTATTCAGCCATTAAAAATGATGTAATGAATGATTGTTTATTGACATGATAAAAGGGTATCATATATGGAAATATATACCTAGATATGTAATACTTTACATATGTGATCCGTGTATGACACAAGCACACAGGCATAGGAAAAGGCCCACACAGAAGTAAGATCAAGGTTTCAACAGGGGTTTTCTCTTGCCAGTGAGATTATGAAACTAAAGTTGCTTTTACTTTCAAAAAATGCTCTTGCAGTATTATGGATTGAACCATGAACTGATTTTAAAAAGACCAGACACCTCATCAAAGAAGGTATACAGATGAAATATAAGCATATGAAAACATCATATGTCATTCAGAAACTGCAAATTGAAACAATGAATACCACCACACACCAATTAGAATGGCCAAATCGAAAATGCTAACAGCAGCAAATGTTGATGCGGATCTGGAGCAACACAAACCCTCATTCAATGCTGGTGGATGTACAAATTGTACAGCAGCTTTGGAAAACAGTTTGACAATTTCTTACAAAATTACACTCTTCCCATACAATCCAGCAACTGCACAACTTGACATTTACCTAAATAAGTTTAAAACGTACGCCTGCACGAAACCCGCACATGGATGTTTATAGCAGCTTTATTCAAAACTTGGAGGTAAACCAAGATGTCCTTGCCAAAACTTGGAAGCAACCAAGATGTCCTTTAGCAGTGAATGGATAAACAGACCATGGTATATCCAGACAATGGAATATTATTTAGAACTAAAAATAAATGAACTGTCAAGCCATGAAATGACATGGAGAAACCTTAAATGCATATTGCTACGTGAGTGAAGTCAATCGGGAAAGGCTACAAACTGTATAATTCCAACTCTATGACATTCTGGAAGAGGCAATGTGATGGAGAGAGTGAAAAGGTCAGTGATTGCCAAGGGTTGTGGGGAGAGGGGAAAGGCCAATAGGAGAGCTCATGGGGTTTTCGGGATAGTAAAGCTAACTTGTACGCTGCTACAATGATGGGCACACATCCTTACACATTTGTCAAAACCTGCAGAGTGTGGGTGATGATGTGTCCATGTGGATTCATCAGTTGTAACAAATGTGCCTCTGGTGGGAGATGTTGATAGTGCGGGAGGCTGGAGGTATGGGGGAGGGGACATGTGGAAACTGCACCTTCCCGTTACTTTTGCTGTTAACCTAAAACTGCTCTTGCTGGTGGGGCTCAAAGGATTGAGCGCCAGCTTCGGTGAAGGCCCACATATCAGTTTTGTTTTAATTTTTCCCCTAAAGGGCATGCAGTGCTTTGTGTGATTAAAAAAAATTCTTTTAAACGTTGCCTTCCAATGCATTCAGAATCATTCAGATAAACTAGGATTTATCAGTAATTCAACTGCTGATAGAAAGATTCCTAGGCAAAAATGAAAGATTCTCCCTGACCAGGAACCCACGTTCTGCCCTGGGAAGAGGAGGGAGCGGTAAGGGTGGTGAAGATCTCCCACTGGAGGCAACAAACTCTTCAATATTATGACTGTGTCATGTCCTCCAGAGTTTAATGCCCATTCATACGCTGATATGTCTGATGGGGGCTTGGATAAACAGGAAAGTCTCTGCCTCCCTGAAAAAAAAAAAAAGCGAGTGAATTGAACTCCCTTTGGCTAAAAGGGAAAGAACTGAAGCCAGCTGTCTCGGCTCAGGAGAGCAAAGGGAAAGGCCGAAAAAGGGAGCACGCTGGGGTCCAGGAAGAGCCATTGGGCAGAGGGTAGGCTCCCCTGGCTGGTGGACTTCTGTGGCCCTTGTAGGAGGAAGCTCCACATTTATGGTCAAAGGCCTGGGGTGCCAGGCCATAAGCTGATTGTGTGACATGAAAAAAATGCTAAGCCTTTTTGAGCCACAGTTTTCTTATTTTTGGAAAATGCAGACGATAATAATAGTAACTATCTCAGAGGGTTGCTATGAGAATTAAATGGTGCTTCATTTTCAAATGGCTTTATAAAGAACAAAGCACTTGTTCTAACATGCTATCCAAGCATTCCTTGGGTATTTAGACGCATTGTGTCTGAATGCCTACTGTGTGCGGAGCACTGGGAGTACAAAGAACAACAATGCTTGGTGCCTACCCTCAAGAACCTGTCAGGTAATATAATAAGTCAGATAGGTGAAAGGATCACCCTGTGACTACTGCACTGCGACGCATACCAGATAATTTGACGCCTAACAATATAGCGTCACCTGTGTCACGCATTATGACAAGAATGTTCTTCTCATCTTCCAGCGTAGACTGCAGGCGCTTTGATGATAGGATGTGGCTTCTTTTACTTCCACTGCAACTTCTATAGTGTTGAATGAATCATATTTATTACCATATATGGAGGGCGCTCTCTGGTGTTGAGATCTTTTAGATATATATTTAGACATATCTGATGTGATATTTTAAACAACCCTATGAGGTAGGTAATACTATAATTTGAATTTTACACTGAGGGAACTGAGGCACAGAGCACTTTAATAACTCTTGTGAGCTCTCCCAGCTGTTGAGAGGTAGAGTCAGAATTTGAGCCGTGATTTATGTGACTTCACAGCTCACCGTCCTAGGTGCTGTGTTGGGAGCTCTGGAAATTTGTTGACTGATCGCTATACTCATCTTTGGGTCTAAAGTAGAGAACAACTTAGTGTTGAGTTTAAGAGAAGGCATGAGGTGAGAGGTGAAGCATGAAGGGGCTCAAAGAAGTGAAAGGGGGCCTTTGGGCTCTTGTTATGTTCCTATGTTTGGGGACCTCATGTGTTTTCCTGGTCCTGCACTGCGAGGACTGAGACTTTTTCCCAGCTCTCATTTAGCAGCAACCAGTTAAAGATCGCTGTGTGTTCCACATGTGAGGACAGGAGATGCTGGGTGAAATAGATGGATCAGGGGAGGGGGTGCAAATGGAGCTTTGAATTGAAAGGATCGGGTCTTCATTGTTCTTGTGCTTCTAAATGAGTGTTATTAGTTCCATCAGTCAGAACTGAGCAGGAAACAGATAGCGCCTGGACAGGGGTGGTCAAAGAGGACTTAGTAAATGGGCTATTTCCTGACTAAAAAGTCAGGAAAACCAACATTGGATGGTGAAGCACAGCAGGCCAAACAGTAGAGAGAAATGCGACCATCCTTGGGCCCGGAGCAGCAAGGGGCCACCGCGGATACTGGATCACCCTGGGACCCTCAGCTGTAGGCCAGGCCCCTCGACAGGAGCCATGGCCTTGGGTGGACGAACACAGCGACTGCCAACCTGCAGCTTGGTAGGCGGTGAACCAGAGGGTTAACATCCCAACTTCTCTCTCTTGTACCCTCTGACTTCCTGCCTCTCACATAGGTTTCACCCAACCAAATGTCAGAGAGCAAGACAGCCAGCTCATGCTATGAGCTGAGAAAGATGGATCTGGAGGGGCAGATGGAGAATACCCAGTGCCTTTGTCCACAGAAGCACCTAGAAGCTGCTCCAAAAACAGCCAAGAGGCTATCGGTAGGGAAGTATCTAGGTAAACTCTGCAATGTCCACACCAAGGAACACTATGCAGCAGCTCCAAAGATAGACTAGATCAATAAGCACTGATGTGGATGGATCGCTGAGACACCGTCAGTCACCGTCATCGAACGGTGAAGCAAATTGCAGAAAGATGCCCGGTATAGGATGGCGTGTTTATCACGTGTGATTGTGCACTTACGCACTACCGTAAGCCTATTAAATGCCTCAAGTCTATCGTCGATTATGGTGGATTGTACATGTGCACACATACAGTATGCGTATGCATGTACAATCTGGAGCGATAATAGCAGTTTGCATCGAGGAGGTGGGGGGAGGCTCAAGGTTGCGGTGAGAGTCAAAGGGGACTTTAGGTGGGGTGGATACCATTAGTTCCCTAACAGCAGCCTTTCCCGACCTCCCCCCATTCTTTCATACTGACGGTTGACATTTTGTCCCGGTATCGAAACAGAGCACTGTGCTTAGGAAAAGTGACCCAGGTGTCAGATCATAATTGCTCTAAGCCAGGTATAGTTACACTAGCCCTCCTTGCCTGTGATTTGTCTAGGGGTAGCCATATGACCTAGCCTGCTGGTGGCACCTCAGAAGTTTTTTTCTTTTTTCGCTCTCATAACAAGGAGTATAGCAGACAAGGAGCTCTGCCTCTTCCTTTCCTTTCTGTCTTGGGGTGATGTTTGAAAATGTGATGCTTGGACCTGTGGCAACGGCAACCGTCTTGTGACGATGTGGGAAAGCCTGGGAAGCTGTAGAGACGTCACTCCAGCGCCCTGAAATCTTCCTGCTGTAAACTAGAAGCCATTTGCCTTCAAACCTCTTGTCGCCTGAGACCATCAAATGCCCTCGCTGCTTAAACCAGTGTCGGCCAGGGCTCTCTCCCCGCTTCCGGTCCTTGTTTGCTGCTGTCTCCGGGTTGGCTGCTGCGCCGCTTGATTGACGGCTCAGGCGGACCAGGCTTTTGGAAGACACCCTCTATGGCTCCTGGGGCAGCTGCATCCCCTGCAGCTCCTCAGGCTGGGGGACCCCTAACTGGGGTTGCCCCTCCCGTGGCACTCTTTGCAGGGAGGGGCCTGCCATTCGCTAACAGAGGAGGTTTGGGGAGACTAGGGAGGTGCGTGCAGAGTGGGAGAAGCGTGAAGGTCCAGGCCTAAAGCCACGAGGAGGATTTGTTCTGCCTCTAAGGCTGGTGCATGTACATTATTGAATATAAAGAAGCTCCTTCTAGGTTTATCCAGGGAAGTCTCGCAGTTCCTGTGATACCCGAGGATGCTTTTAAATTGCTAGTATTCACTGCCTCTGCTGGAGGCCCTGTACACTGCATTTGATCCCCGCAGTGATGGGCGCTTGTGAAGATATCTTCAAGAGGAGAATGAATGGTTTGGGCAGGTTTATATTTATGTAAGGTCACCCTGGAGGCTGAAGACTGTTGGGGAGTCCCTGTGATAGGCTGAGGGAGAGAAGTTGAGGTTTTAGTTGGGGCCCAGGATGGGGGTACAGAGGAGGGAATGGGTGTGAGTTCCTTCCTTCCCTTCACTGTGGGCGAAGCTTTACACACGGTGGCAAAGCAAGTTTTCTGCATTCTGCAAAGCAAGGATGCAGATCTCCGGGATGCTGTTTCTGAGGGCGTTTCAGGGAGCTCTCTCCAATAAGGGTTTCCTCTGTGGCATTTGGCAGTCATTCTCATGTTAATCATTCTTTGCAGCAGGTCTGGGCGGGGGATGGCAGAACAGGACTTCTGTCGTTCCTTCGCCACTGTGGGCTCTGCACCCCCATTGTGTGTGGCAGGTTTCTCCTTCCTCCGTCCCTCTCTACCTGCCCTCTTTCAGTTCGCCCTTCCTCTCCAAACTTGTAGAGGGCTGCATTCAGTTTTGCAGGAAAGGGATGCCTGTAGTTAAAGACTCAGGTGGGAGGTAAGGAGGGAGGGAGGAGGGGAGGGGATAAGAAAAAGCAAACTTTTGCCTCAGTTTCCGGACTGCTTTATTATGCATGCTTCTCTCTTTCTCACTGTTTTTTGAAAAGACTGAAAATAAACACTTTTGTAATACTGACTTGTAATTCACACTTTCCTGACAAGTCACTCAAACTGCAGCCATAGCTGCGTAAAACGGGATTTGACACCAGCCTTCTTCAGCAGGCGCTTTCTAATTCAGAATGTTCCAACACAATTAATCTTACTCCTTCTAAACTAGTCGAGGGGCCGAGGAGGGAATCCGGGAACCCTGGGCCAGAACTCCACCACCAATGCAGCATCTCCACCACCCGTTCAGGCTTTTGAAACGGCTGGCCCTCGACTAATGTGGAATCATTGAAAACCTCACCTGCAAGGGATCATGGACCTCTAGACCCTCATTCTATAGGTCGGAGAAGTAACCCCCCTGCTTAACATGACCAGGCTCCTTAGTGACGGAACGGGGAAAATAACCCTGAAAACTGGACTCCCAATCCTTTCCCATGAAGCCAGGCTTTATGAATTTCTTGGATTTTCTTTCATTCATGTGTTTATTATGGGGAAACTTACACATAAGCAAAAGCAAAGAGAAGAGTGTAACGGATACCTATGTCCATCACTCCGTTGCAAGAAGCATCCTCCTTCTGATGTTCTCGTTTTAGCTGTTCCTTCACCTCGCTCCTTTGCAACCTTACAGACTTCACACCATTTTATCTGTTAATACAGCAATATGTTTCTCTTACAGAAAGCTTTCAAAAAGAATGTAACCATAGTACCATTATCACACACAATTAACAATGTTTCTTAGTATCGTAACACATGACCCATACTCAATTTTCACCAAATGTGTCAAAAAAGTCTTTTTGGAGCTTGTTTACATTAGCAAGATCCACACATTGCCTTTGTTGATTTTTTTTTTTTTAAAGGGCTTTTAACCTGTAAGAGTCCCTCCTCCCATTCATCTCCCATGCCATATGTTTGTTGGAAAAACCGGGTCATCCTTTAGAATTTCCCATATTCTGGATTTGGCTGATTGTGTCCTGCTGGTGTCTTTTGACATATTTCTACATCCCATTTCCTGGGGAAAATTCATGCCCCTCCACCGCCACATCCCTCCCAGGGCCTGACAATGTGTGGGGACATTTTATTTTTAATTTTTTAAATCCTCGTGAGAAACATTGACACTGATGTGAGAGAGAAACATCGATTGGTTGTCTCCTGTGCTGTCCCCGACCGAGGGTAGAACGCATATTTTGGTGTACTGGGTGGTACTCTATCCAACTGAGCCATCTGGCCAGGGCTGGAGAACTTTTTAATGGTCACAACTGGGTGGTGCTGTTAGTATGTATGGTCAAGGCCAGGGATGCTGCTAAACATCCTATACACGCAAGAAGGAATTATATGTCCCCAAACATGAATACTTAGTAACCCCGAGGTTAAGATTAATTAGTGGGTTAGGGGGTGTCAACCTGACATCCATTATAAAGTTAGCCAAACTGAAATGTTTAGAGTGTAAAAGGGAGAGTTATTAATAGACAAAAAAACAGGGAATGTTTCTGGCAAACAGGGACACATGATCATCATATCCATTGACTTTTTTGAGAGCTTTATTTAGCTCTAATTGATTTTCTTTGACACTTCCCCCAGTTTTTATAAAAGTTACATGGGCATATAATTTAAAGTGTCACATAATTCTCCTAGACTTGTTGCTCTAGCAATTCCCTTGTTTTTCCCCATTTTTATTCCTCAAGAGGCAACCATTTACATTTTTTTCAGCTGGTTCTTTTAATATTTATCTTTGTATATCCTAATAATGGGCTTAAGTTGCTACTTTTTGGACAATTAAGTTTGGGACATTTTCTAATGACTTCTCCCTAAAGAATATGATAATTTCTCTATTTTTCCAGTAATGGTCCCCAGCCCCCTGTCCAAGCGCCCTTTCTACCCTTTACATTCTCAGAGTTAATGCTAATTTTCACTGTCTGCTCATGTTTAAGAGTAGGACATTAAAAGGCCCATCAGAAGCTCTGATCTCACTATTAGGGCTTGTTGACTGCAGCTTCACTGCAGAGCTATATCTGGTTATGTTCTTCCTTTAGGGAACCCCCAGTGTCAGCATGTTTAAGTCTTTCTCTTTAGTCCAGTAAAATTGCCCAGAGTTCCAGGGGCCAAGTGGGGCTAGAAGGCTTTGAGCCTCCAGCATTCAGTAGGCGGGCTTCCCTGTTTCTGCTGTGATTCCCTTGCCATCACCTGCGTTTGCTCTCCTCCAGCCCGCAGACCCCCTGGAACTCCCTCCAGAGAAGAAACCTGAGTCTAATGTCAGAATTATGAAAGGGCAGTTGCCCAGTTGTACAGAGTTGAGGCAGGAACTTACGGATCAAACATGTAGTTTTGAAACAGCTTTATTTAGGTACAGTTGACATAAAATAAATAGCACCTGTTTACAATGTACAATTTGGTAAGTTTTGACATATGTATGCATCTGTGAAATCAACACCACGGTCAAGATACTGAGCATGTTAACTGCCCCCCAGAGTCCCCTCTTCACCTCCAGGCAACTACTGATTTGCTGTCAGTATAGATGAGTTTGCATTTACTAAAATTTTATATAAATAGAATCATACACTATGTACTCTATTTTTAGGGGGAGCAGTTCTGGCTTCTTTCACTCCATATAGTTATCTTGAGATTTACCTGTGTTGTTCAGTGTCTGAATAGTTTATACCTTTTTATTGCTCAGTAACATCTGTTAGTGACACACCACAATTTTTTAATCCATTCATTTGTTGATGGGCATTTGGATTGTATCTAGTTTTTGGTTATTACAAATAAAGCTGTTATGAACATTCATGTGCAAGTTGCTGTGTGGGTAAAGTTTTTCATGGTTTGGGGGTGAACACCTAGGAGTAGAGTGGCTGGGTCATATGGTAGATGTTTGCTTTAACTTAATGAAACTGCCACAGTGTTTTCCTAAGTGGTTGTACTGTTTTACATTCCCATCAGCAGCTAATGAGAAAATTCCATTTGCTCAACATCCTTGCCAACACACGATTGGGTCAGCCATTTAAATTTTAAGTATTCTAGTAAGTGTTGAGTGGTATCTCTTGTGGTTTTATTGTACTTTGCATTTCTTAATGGCTAGTGATGTTGAGCGTCTTCATGTGCTATTTGCTACCTGTATATCTTCTTTGGTAAATGGTCTGTTCATAGCTCTTGCCCATTTACAAATTTTGATCATTTTGTTTTTTCATTGAGTTTTAAAATTTCTTTACAAAGTTTGAATATGGATCCTTTATCAAATATGTGACTTGTATATATTTAACTGCAGCTTGTAGCTTGTCTTTTCATTCTCTTAACAATGGCGTTCAAAGAGCAAATGTTTTTAATTTTGATGAAGTCTAACTTTTTTTTTATTAATTGTGCTTTTGGTGTTATTTATAAGAATCTTTGCTTGACCTAAGGCTGCGAAAATTTCCTACTATTTTCATCTAGAGGTTTTATAGGTTTACGTTTATATTTCGGTCTCTGATCCATTTTGAGTTAAATTTTTCTATATGGTATGAGGCATGGGTCAAAGTGTTGTATTTTGTATAGGGATATCCAATTGTTCCAGCACCATTGGTCAAAAAAACCATGTTTGCTCCCATTAAATTGTTTTGCACTTTTACAAATAGTTTACTTTTGTATTTTCTATTCTATCTCGTTGTTCTAGTTGTCTATCTTGAATTCAGTACTACACTGTCTTTCTTATTAGAGTTTTATACTAAGTCCTAAAGTTAGGCAGTATAAGTCTTCCACATTTCAAAGTTGAATTGGCTATCCTAGATCTTTTCCATCTCCAAATGAATTATAGAATCAGCCTGTCAATTGAAAAAAACTCCACAAATTGTTAATATAAAATTAACAATATGATATAAAAATACATTATATACAATGTAAAAAGCTTACTGGTATTTTGACTGAAATTGTAATTATTGATCATATTGGGGAAAATGTATATCTTAGTGAGATATTCCAACATTCTCAATAGTGAGAATTCCAACATAAGAATAGAGTATATCTATATATTTAAGTATTTCTTTCCATACTGTTTCGTAGTTTTTTAAAAAAGATTCTATGTATATATTATTTTTATAGGGGAACGGAGGGGGAAAGAGAGGGAGAGAAACATCAATGTATGGTTGCCTCTCGTGTGCCCCCTACTGGGGACCTGACCTGCAACCCCGGCGTGTGCCCTGACTGGGAATAATGGAACCAGCGACCCCTTGCTTCGCAGGCTGGCACTCAATCCACTGAACCACACCAGCCAGGGCTGTTTTGTAGTTTTTTTGTACAAAATTTGCGTATCTTTTGTTAGATTTATACCTAAGTATTTCATACCTTTAAATGGTATTATATTACATTTTATTATTATTTTTAAAAATTTATTGATTTTAGAGAGAGGGAGAGAGAAAAGAGAGAAAGAGGGAGACACTGATTTGTTGTTTTAATTACTCACACACTCACTGCTTGCTTCTTGCGTGTGCTCTGACCGGGGAATTGAATGTACTACATTGGTGTATAGGGATGATGCTCTAACTAACTGAGCTACCCTGCCAGAGTAAACAAACATTTGGAATTTTTAAGATATATTTTTCTTATTGGCTTCTCATTTAATTTCCTTTTGGTCTCAGAACATACTTTGTATGACTTGAGTCCTTTCAAATTTATTGAGACTTATTTTATGGTCCAGAATATGAACTGTTTTGGTAAATAAATACTTACTGAATAAAAAGATATACTGAGTTGTTTTCTATGATGTTAGCACTTTCTTTATAAATTAGGGTAGATTTAACTACATAGAACAGAAAATCCTCAAAACCATGGTTCATATACCATAAACGTTTATTTAGCTGTTATGTGAAAGAAACCTGGAGCCAGGATGGATCTTCAGCAGGTTGGCAATGTCTCCATCTCCTGATTTCTGTTTTGTCATCCTTAGTGCATGACTTCTGTCTTTAAATTTGTCTTATGGTACTGGAGCTCTAGTCATAGACTAGAAATCCAGGATGGAAGACTATAGAATGGGCCCATGGCAAAAAGATTTCCTGGAAGTTCCACCCAACTTTGCTTATGTCTCATAGTTTGAAACTGGACATGTTAGTGTGCGGCTACACTTGGTTCCAAGAGAGACTAGGAAAAGGAAGTTGGATGCATTGTCTCCTTGAATAAATCTGGGTTTTATTAAAGAAATAGGATGAAATGGGTATTTGGTAGGCATCTAACATTGTCTGTCAGAATTTAAAAAGGCTAACTGATTGAAATGTTTCCTGTAGTTTTGATATGCCCAATAACCAGAACAAAAATATGAAGACCTTTAAAGATACTTATCAGAAGAGAGGCAAAGAAAACATACTGGCTTGATTCTGATAATATTCTCATGTTCTGGCTCAGTTGCTTTAGAAATCATGGTTTCGGTTATAGTTCATACTAGTTCAATAGGATTTTATTGGTTTGTATAGAAATCTTTTTGTGTAAGTCCACAGTTGAAAAATGTTTGGTTTCACTTCCATACTAGGTTGCAAAAATTAGTGTGATCCTTTCCAATTTTGGGTTCATAACTTAGCCAGCTCCAGTTCCTAGTTATGATGTATCCATGCTAGGAATTTTGCAGCTATCATTTAGAGTAGCAGACATAGACCAAAGAACCAATTTCCATTTAGACAGGAGTTTATTAATCCTGTTTTTCATATGTAGGAACTAATAATCCTAATGGTTTGCCTGACTCTAAATTTATCTCTGTGACTTGGCATGGCTAAAGGTCTCATTTATGATAGATGTGCCAAAATCAACACATTTGCCTGTTTCATTCTCATTCTATAATATAAATGCACCCGATTTAAAACTTCTTTTTTCTTACTCATGTTTCACATTCCCATGGTTTGAGATTTCTTTTACCGTGTTAGTCCCAGAACGCTGCTCTGGGTTTTATTTGTGTGGTGCCTCAGAAAATTAGAGGTTGCAACTTCAATTTTTATTGAGAAGCATCTACCATATGGCCCATGTGGATGGGGACTGAGGGGCATTACAAGTTTCAGAAGCAGAGCATGTGTCGGGAGCGATGGCCATTCCTGTTAAAGGAGATGCAGCTGATCGGGGCCTTGAAGGGACTGTGGCTCAACATCGCCCACAGCATAATGCAGTGTTTTAATGAGAAACTAGAGATCTGAGTTCACAGGAAGATTCCTGATTTTTACATATCATTCACTAATTAAAAAAATTAAAATCAGTGAATGGGTCATGGCTGTGCAGGCTAAAAATGCATGTCTGCAGACCTGATTGTTGGGCTGCTGGTTCCAGGGTCTGATTTAAATGCTCCGCATTTCTCCACATTCTTCTCGTTCTCTTCTATGCTTTGCTTGATTCACACTTTTTCTTTTGAATAAAGAAGTTGATGGAATGTTTGAAAGTGGCTTTCTGCTATCATTGGTATCCTATTACTGCCTATGAACCAAATTTTTTGCCTAAGATTAAACCTATATATTTCTTTTCATTGTCTAGGAAAAAATAATTCAACAAGAGTATGATGATAATGAGGCAAGAAATTTAATTCTCTGGGTTTGATCACATGTTTCTTGTAACCATTGGCCATCCTGATAAAATTCATCTGGTCACTTTGCACATATGGCCATTGGTCAGAAAGTTAAAAAGGCAAGAGGATATAAACAAGTCATTACAGTCCATCCCACATAACCAGTCGAGTAGCAGGTCTGCGTGTTTATCTGCTACTTATTTCATTTCCAGTTTCATTCAGTGAGTGTCAGCTGTGTGCTAGGCCTGTGGTAGGGCGGTGAGTGGAATGTAGGGCAGTAGCATACCTTTCTCTGACCTTTACTCATTTATTGTTAAGGGGATTAAAGAAAACTAAAGGGAAGCAGGCCTTTGTCTTCTGGTTATAAACCGTGAGGATGGGAGCCCTGAGGCCTCCAGCGGACATTGTTTCTTCATCAGGAGGAAGCCGGTCTGAAAGCACAAGGTAAGGTGCATTATTTCTCTCCTGGATACTCAACAACTTCTTGACTTGCCTCCCTGCTTCTTACCTTTGTTCACTGACTTCTGCTTTTAATACAAGAACCAGAGTGATCTTGAAAAACAAAAGCTAGTTGTCACTCCTTTGCTTGAAACCCTGCTGTAGGTCCTCGTTTCATTCAGAGTAAAAAGCGAAGTCTTCACCATGGCTTATGGTCCTGCTTCGATTGGCCCCATTTGCCTCTCTACCCTCATCTCCCACAGTAACCCACCTCCCTCCCTCTAACCCAGCCGCTCCTCCAAAATGCCTGGCAGGACCTCTGCACGGGCTGCTCCCTCTCCCCGGGAAACTTCCCACAGATTTTTCAAGTCTAATGCTCTCTACTCCTCCAAATGCTCAAATCTCACCTTTTCACTGAGGCTTAGCTTATTAGGTTTGCCCTGTGTGTAGCCACACCGTCACTTCTTCTTCTTGTCTTTGGTCTTGGCCCTGAGCGACTCCAGCTCCGTGACCACTAGGGCTGGTCTTTAGAAGAAAGGACTTAGAGAGGGACTGGGAGGGTGGGGGAGTTAGCTTCCTTGAAATGGCAAACTCGGTGACTTAGAGGAGCCTTGTCTCTGTGGGCTAATATGACTAATTTTAGGCTGTTAATTAGCCTCTGGCAATTATTTTTCACTACAGAAATTCCCCAGTTTTATTTACAGAGTGACTTAGCCTTTTCACGGACCACATCACCTCTTTATTTTTGGACCTGTTTTTAAAAACCACCAGCCCCCAAAGCCTCCCAAAAAGCTGTGTGGGAAGCTGAGGCATAGCCCAGGGCTGAGCGTCTACACCTTCAGGGACAAGAAGGGGCTAGAGGCCAGAAGCTGGCGACCATTCT